>JAEMON010000008.1:10734680-10756248 GCA_030264115.1 Lygus lineolaris | reverse complement strand
TTCCAAAGGTTCATTATTGAAAATAATAAACCAAAACCACGTTTTTTGCAGTCAAACGTGATTTGCTTCAATAATTTCCACAGTAAAATTGAATATAATAACACTGCTGGAAAGCTGATAGAACGGAAATGTTTTTTCCGTTCTTGCAAACGGCATTGATTCGGAAGGCCTACTTGAAAACTACTGATGAAATCCGTGAGGAAATGTGAAATGCGACAAAAATTGAAGTTTAGTCTCTAGAAGAGCTCAATGAATACAGTTTCAGTGATTTAAAAATGACTCTATCTTATAGGAAATTTAACGTTCTTTCCAACGGTGTCCTTATTTTCAATGTTTAATAATAAATTGAGGGAGTTATGACCATTTAAATGGTCGGTATGTCTCTAGAAGAGCTCAATGAATACAGTTTCAGTGATTTAAAAATGACTCTATCTTATAGGAAATTTAACGTTCTTTCCAACGGTGTCCTTATTTTCAATGTTTAATAATAAATTGAGGGAGTTATGACCATTTAAATGGCTTAAAGTCGGAAACACGAAAAAAATCTTATTGAAAAAACTCAGGAAAATAGGGGGTTAACAAAAAAACTACATGATACACTTTTTGTTGGGAATTAGTTGTAGAATCGATCCTTGAATTTTTTCTACCCAAACCTGAGACACCCTGTATTGTCTCTAGCAAGCAGTTCTGGCCGGTGGATCGTTGCTGCTGTATCCCCGAGCAGAGGTTGTTCCAAAGGTTGAGACTCGATCTTTCAACCGATGCTCTCAAATGGAGACAAGTCTCCAGTCAGGGTTTCTCTCCACACATGGATTTGGGATTTATACGATAATAGAGAACCAATCTCCCTTTGGCTGCTGGGATGTTTTTTATCACCCTCAAACGAACACCACCCTGATTCAGACCAAAAGGCAGACACAGACGAAGGGCGCTGATCCACCCTGAACCTTTTGAATAGGGTTAACCGGGTGATCGCAGTTTCCTCCTCGTCCCAATCTAGGGTGTCGAAACAATACCCGTTATATGTTTTTCTTGAAAGGACAGCTGATAACGTCTCCTGCAGCTATGTAGAAGTGTGGGAAGATGGAGAAGTCTAACTCTGGAATGTCTTTCGACTTCTACTTGCTTAATTTTTGTTTAGTGTTTGAAAATTTCCCAGCGGAACGCATAATGCACATAGGTACGACTAGGTAGGCCTAAAGTGGAATAAACGCATGACTGAGAAACTTTATTGGCGAATAAAACAAAGTTTGCACAACATCAGTGGCGGTAATGATTCATACCAGTTATTATTTACTTCATTCTGATCGCAGCGCACCAGCAAATTGATGTTTACATTTTGTATCTTTCGCATTTCCACAGGGTTCGGTATAGAGAGATAAAGATGATGACTCCTATAACTAACACGTTTTACAGTCGATCGATTGAATGGAAGTCGATAAAGAACATATTTGGATGTTATGAATTCCTGGTGTAGCTTCCTATTGGCCATCAGTAAAGGTCAGAGGGTCAATATTTATCTACTGTTTAGTATCGCCCTGAGTTGACAGTGAAGAATTATCTATTGTTTGAATCTCAACTACCTACTCAGAGAACCCGAATTTCAGAATTTTTCCAGGTAGATGGCAATTGAGATTCTTAGCGTTGGTAGTGAGAAAGCAGAAGACACCAAATACAAAGTCGATTTTCAAATCAAATGTCTGAAAATGAAGTATAGGTTCACAGCATCAATACCGACACGTATATAATATTGCCAAAATGGATAGAAAATTTTTGAAGACCTCATCCTGAGGATGTCGTACAGCTGAATCTAAAAAATGATACTCCATCAGTAAATGCCTACATTGATTGATATTGGAATCCTAATTTCTAACGTTTATATAAATTATCGTTATTAATAGTACTTATCAACCGCTTTAGTACCTACCTAATAAACAGTACTATTGTGAAGAATTTGCTGTTTTATATGAAGATGTTTCTTACCTAGGTTAATTTTTGAAGGGTGAATCCACCCAAGTTAATAATATATCTGAACAAACTGAAACCAAACTGATGCGGGTATGCTATTCCTAACTATTGCGTGAAAGCTACACGAGAAAGTGTGAAAATAATTCAGAAACATATAAAAATGCGATAAGGTGATTCACTCGTAAATGAGCGGCACATCATAAAATGTGAAGTTATAATTAACTAATTTGACCAATCACCTCGTGAGAATCTCTCTCGTCCATCTCTTCTCTGACTTTCCATCTCGACTTATGAAAATAATATAATTGCCATCGATATTCATCAGATGAATTTTATTGAATCCGAGAGATATAATTTACTGTGTGTGATATATCCCACATTACAGACTGCATCACTCAGAAACAGTGGCGTACCACACCGAAGGGCTGTCCGCCCCGGGCCTCGGGCCATAGAGGGGCCTCTAAAGTTGTTTTTTATGTTATTTACAAATGCACATTTTACAAAATTTGTTTATTGAGCCACTCGTGTTCACGGTAGAATCCCTGGTAGAAGTAGAAGAAGAAGTAGAAAGAGTTTATTTAAAGTAAAAACAAAATAGGTAACAACACTTACGTGGTAATGACCACCTTGAACATCGGGGGGCCCTAGTGAAAGGTGGAGGCTCTCCCTGGTCTTTCGGGTTGGCACTTAGCAGTATATTACGGACACCTAGTAGAAAATCGGAGACCCACAGACTAATTATGTGGATCCCCTTTTGTTTGGATTGAGCGAAACCAGAGGGCTGGTAATGGAGGGGGCCCTACTGGCCAGCAGGAGCCCCCATAAGCCTTTTAGTTAAGGGGGGAGGCGGTAAAAGGTTTCGTGCTGAAGGGCCATTCCTTACTTACAAGATGTCTGCGTTAAACTTTTTATTTATTTTAATTTTGCTTCCGAGTCTACCCAAGGTAGGGGGGGGGGGGGGGGGGGGAGGTTGTTTTCACTTGTGGAATTAAAAAAAAAAAAATTGTATCCTCTAAAATTGAAATTTTTAATTGCATTTCACGTTTCAGAGCTTCTTGAACAAATTTGGTTCCGTGTCTGTCTGTCGATCTGTCTGTCCGCATTTCCTTGTCACAGTCATATCTTCGAGTTTTCATCCGATTTTGTTCAAATTTCAGGGCTCATGTGGGTTAGGCCCCTTGACTGTCCCATACGAATTTCATCATGATTGAATCAACAAGCTCTACGCATGCGCTCACGTACATTTATTTCACGAATATGTTGACATTTTGTCTATCAACAAGACCAAGAGTTCTGAACTTACTCAATTTTTACACCTACACAATCACCAAAATTGCAATTTACCTATTAAAATTGTCTGGGTATTTGGTACAAAAAAGGGGGGCCTCTCAAATCAAATCCTCCTCGGGCCTACTGAGGTCTAGCTACGCCAATGCTCAGAAAGCCTATAATAATAATTATCATATGGGCTATAATTATATAGCCTATTATGTTATAGGCCTATAATCTATGAACTATAAACCTTTAGTGGTGACGCAGACTATATCAGCAGAAAGCTTATAATTAGAATAGTGCACAGATTATAACGTTGAAACGTAGCGGCTGACGGCTGCATTTGCACGAATGTTGTACTAAAATGTATAGTATTTTTAATTAGTAAATAATTTTATAATAGTAAAATATCCAAGTAGTTTGTTTTTTCCCTGCTAGCTGCACTACACGGCGAATACACACTAGGAAGGTATTCCACCGCATAGATCGTTGACTGATGACGTCACAGGCATAGAACGCCTGCTCTACCCTCGAGTTATCGCGCCAAAAGGGTAGGCAGCTGCGTTTAAATTAATGCTTCTGCCTTGAACTAAACGGGTGTTGGGGTTGAAAATCCACTCACTTTCGAAAATTACTATTCTACAATTTACTCAGGGTATTTTAGGGGACTGAATCCTAATCTGAGGTCGAAAATGCCGAATCCCGACCAAAGCCTTAGCCCATTTGGGCTAAGGACACTCAGACCCACATCATAGAAACTCCATCTTTTCTGCCTATTTGCTAGCAGATGACTCCTTGAAGTACAACCCGTATGAATAGGATTTTAAAGTATTCTTAGGGGTCAAGTTTTCAATTTTAAGGATTTTAACCTTTTTTGAGGTTTTTGAGTTTAAGTAGGTACCATCTTATCATGCGGTATGTTTAGTGTCAGCGAAAATTTCCTACTATAACAATTATAATGACCTACATTTTTTCAATAAAAGCTAGCTTTTTTTGTAAAAGCTATAAATACCAAGAAATCGGTACCACCTAGCTCTTAGAAAATCCGCTCAGGCTGCAACTTTCTTAAGCTGTTCTCCCAATTCTTTATTTTACGGCTAACCGATATATAAAAAGAGACGAATAGATATAGTTAAGTGAACCGTTGAATAATAATGTGCAAGGTTTTTATCTCGCTCGTCTCTTCTTCTTGCCTTTCCTATCCCTATCACAAATTATTTCTTCACCAGGAATGGCTGTAAATTTGTAATTGTATGTGAAATTTCACATTACTATTCATTGCTTACCGTGTTGTGACATTAATAAGGCAAAAGAAAGGTATTTACTGTTCCTAATTTTATTTCACTGAAATAAGGAAACCCCGCCAATTAATTAAGGGTAGAATGTTGGATCTTTCAAAGTGTCAGTAGAACTCATAAACCTGACATACATAATTAGGTATGCAGGAATCTAAATGGATTTTTCTTCTGAAAATGAAATTTTTTGTGCTTCAACCTATCTTTCAAAGATAAAATGTTTATTCTTGATTGAATTAAATGGTTTATTACCGTAGGTATTTACTCGTATATATTAAGTACCTACTCGTGATTCTATGCATAGGTAGGTAAGTTTGTAGGTTACTATCAGACAATATTAATGTAGAATTATATGTACCTATAGGTGTAAAATAAATCATATATATTTGGATTAATTATATAGGCCGTAGGTTTACAATATAAATTTACCTTTTACTTATTATGTAAGTGGTACATTATCAGAAATCTACAACACTGCACTTGCTTGGCTAAATACCTATGGGATGGCAAAATGGGGAACTTGATTGGGTTGGAATTTTGCATTTTAAACCTCAAAATCTGATTCAGCGCCATTCAAAACCTCCTGGTGCCAATTTTCAGAAAAAGTTTCAGAAATAACCACTGGTTTGACCAGAAAACGGGTAGAAAGGGAGCGCGTGACGTCATTTAGGATCTGCAAAAAATAGGAGCAGAGAGACCCGCCCTGGCAGGCGGTGGGTCGGTGACGTCAGTGAGGTTAAAATTAAACAACCTATTTTCGGTAATTTTCAATCGTCGGATACCCCTCATATAGCACCTTTTTGGAAAGCCCTCACTACATATCTTTCAAAAAATTAAAAAAAAATAAATAAAAAATAATAATAACCATGCAAGTTACGGAATTTCGGTGCAGAGTTTCAAAACCCGGACGGCGCGCCGATGAACATGATACCTAGTTACAAAGAACACAATAAGTGTTCCACATAATTATGGATGTAGGTGAGGATCTGTAGCGACAGGGTCTTTGCTAGTGTACCCAATAATAACTACGACCTGCGATAATTTTGGCTTGAAAACTACAAGTATTATGTACGAGTTTATTCATGTAACTTCGATATTCCTGCGTAAATAGTAAAACAGAATATACGGATATTTGAATTCGAAACCAGAATTCAATTACTCCGACGTATTTCATTCATAACCGTACTTTTTCGACCTTTTCATTCCACGTAAATAAAACATCCCTCAGTTACCACAAAGCGTCACGAAGGTCCACAAAGCGATATACCCACGTAATCCGGGAAGTAGCAGAGCAAACTTCATCAATAGTTGAATCGGTGAAACCTCTTCCGGGGCGTACTTTTTCCGACTTCCTCGTCCTCAATTATTTGGTGTTCAAATCTGATTATTCCCAAGGCACTTGCTACATTTTCCTGAACCGCTGTAGGTGCCCTTAGTTTGTTAATGTACATTGTCGCCATCCTCAGCATCTTCTGTCACAATATTATGATGTGAAAATAAAGCAAAATGAATGAGAAGTGTCACCGTTCGATTCAACGTGAAACATTACGTGAAATCAAGATCGATCATCCAGATCGTGCCCAGTCGTATAACACTTTAGAACAGTCGATTTCTTTTGAAAAAAAAAAAAAAACTCACATAGAACGTGATTTTTTCTCCCTTCATTTCCTCAGTAAAATTAAAACTAACTGCACCGCTGAAAAGTTGATAAAACGGAGTTGTTGAAACGGTTTTCATTTGAAACTTTTCGTTGAAAACTCTGACAAAATCCTTAATGAGATGAGGAACAGGTACGACAAACTTTGAAGTTCAGATGCTCACAAGTACAAGAGCTAAATTAGTAGTTCATACTCGTAATTCTAACTTCATAAATTGCTTTATCATTCAGGAGATGTAATGCTCATTTTTCAACGGTGTTCTTATTCTTAATTTTACACTCTATTCAAGCGAGTTTTGCCATTGAAGTAAAAAAACAGGGGGGGGGGGGGGGGGGGGGGGGGGGGGGGATTTCTTGAAAGTGAAAATACTCACGAACACAAGAGGTTGAAAATGTAGTGGGATACTCTTGGCGGGACATTTGACGCATGCGTATAAATGCATGTGCTGCACCCCTCAGGGTTGTTAGCCTCCAGTATCTTGTGATGTGCGTTTGTACACAACAGAAAAATAGCTAAGAGGAACATTTACTTGCAAAATAGTTGTAGAATCGACTCAATCTTAGAGCAATTGAGTTAATAGGTTAGTAATTTTGGTTCATTCATAGGGGTCAATTTTCACTTAGTTACAATGTTTTTGGGAAAAATCATGGACAATTTAGGTGTGAGAACATGTGGAATAATCTGTCTGAATCATCAGCTCAATATTCGGGTGAAGCTGCGGAAAAAAGTATAGTACTAACAGACCTAAAAGCCCTGCTGAAATTGGTGAGGACCCTCATAGAAATAAATGTAATTCCAAGGCCTTTTGTAGCGTCTGTCTGAACTGTAGATCTATGAGCCATGTAACATGCTAAATGGGTTTCTGGCGTAGTGCCTCCGACACGGGGAGAGGATGTGAGCGCTAGCAGTAACTCGTAGTATGGTCGTTGAAAAATGCCGTTTAACGACCTTAGGTCTTCTTTAATGAATGGGCAGGGTCCTGGAAAGCCATTTCAAATGTAATAAACTGGAAAATAGTAAATTAAAAGGCAACGTTTAATACTGAAGAGCTATTATAGTGTTGCAGTTTTCAAAATGAAGGAGCCGTTTGTTCTTTAGGGGTTTTCCCCTTAATTCAATATGCCCTGGTAATTTATACAGCGTTAATGTGAAATCTCAACAATCTCATGGATGGGAAAAATGGTATTTATGAGTAAATTAATTTCAATCACTGTTCGTTTCGAAATTAGGTGATAATAGTCTCTTGCCCTTTTTTTTTGTGCTCTCGCTTCAATGTCCTCTGTAATGTGTGATTGTAATGTGGTTTTCTCGATAAATCATGTGCAAGTTCTCGACTCGATCTTCGTTCTGAATAATCAACTCTGAATACTCGTCTGAAACTCCTTTTTCGTCGTCTTGAATCTTTCTTTTCTCAGCTACCTGGTTTCATGTGAACTCGACGAGATGGTGATGAAATTGTTAAGGACCTAGCCTTACCAACTGTGGACTATGATTATGAAGTTTACGCTGCAAGTTTCATTTGTCCATTTTTTCCTTCTCCACTTTCGGGTCGTTGAATCATGAACTGCGATGACAAATAATTTGTAGTAATACTTCGGTGGTGTTGGTTTTTTTGACTCGGTCGATGTTCAATGATTCAGGATGAATGACCTCAACAGTCGGTTTGTTATCTTCTTTTATTTAGCGATATTTCGGTGCCTTTGTTGGTCACTTTCTTCAGGCATGGATATCACCTGTGTACAGCGAGATCATAACGTCTTACTAAGTACTTAGGACATCTTACTAACTACTTAGGACTACCTACCTAAAATTGATCACAGTGTAATATATGGAAATGTCTATAGAAAAAAACAACAACAAAACAAGACATGTAACTTGGTACTTACAGAATAGTGACTGTGTATTGCACCCACTGAGGGGCACTGGTGTAGAACTAGTGCCATCATCACCCAGGGGTATCCCT
This sequence comes from Lygus lineolaris, assembly GCA_030264115.1. Classification (NCBI taxonomy): domain Eukaryota; kingdom Metazoa; phylum Arthropoda; class Insecta; order Hemiptera; family Miridae; genus Lygus; species Lygus lineolaris. The sequence continues at coordinate 10,748,092 of JAEMON010000008.1, read as the reverse complement.
GACCAATTGATGCAACAGTCGCATTGGTGATGGTTTTCCAGATCTCGACCAGTCAATGATTGATTCACCAATGTTTTTTTTTCCACCAATGTCTTGCTGTACATAGGTGATATCCATGTCTGAAGAGGGTTAACATCAAAGGCACCGAAATAACGCTAAATAAAAGAAGATAACAAACCGACTGGTGAGGTCATTCATCCTGAATCACTAATCCGTAGTGATTAATCTTGAGTGAGATTGAACAGTTACCATCTCATTTCATAGGCTATATCCGTTGTGTGTTTTTTTAAATGTATAGTTTTTTATGATAATAACAATAACATAATTATCTGCCCGTGTATTATAGGGCGGTGAGATTTGCTAGTTTGTACTAGGTATGATTATTTGTCCAACTTTCAACATGTTCCATCCTGTAAACATCTCAAATAGGTAAGAAAATAAGTTTTTATCCACAACAACTTTCTATAAAAATAGCCTTATCTCCTAGTTTTACACATCATTATCATAGTAACTATAGGGTTTTGAGTTACACTTGTTTTGTCGTCTCTGCTTAAGATAACGTGGGTATACGATAAGGCACGCCGTGTGTGACACGTCTTGATGTCTAGAGTTGTTTCGGTTTATTTGCTTCGGTTTTTGCGTGGAATAAGCATACTCGCGAGACGTAGACAGCTGATTATGCACAAAGCCAAGTCCAAACTATATTCAATTAGGCATACGGAAGTTGAGTGGAATAATTTATGAACAAACAACATTTCTCCTATTTACCTATCTGGAGTAATTACAGTAATTCTGAAGACAACCGTTCTGACTTATTACCAATTACTGGATGGGTAATATTGACCCGTTCACAGTGTGATAAGGACGAGACTTCGCGAGGAAGCCAATCAGCTCAATTTGTGCATAGTCGGCAAATCCATTAGAAAAAGTAGCAGCATGTGAGGATTAGCAGATCAGGGATTTATTTTTCAATAATTCAATAATTCCCCAGTCGAAATGTCCGAAATTTGTCATATAAAATAATAGAACCCAAACTGCAACCTGCAACTCTCTTTATCAGATAACCATGAAAATGATCCATGAAAAATCAAAAAAAAAAAATCATGAAATGATCATTATGGCTTCCCATTGGCTGAAAACTACGCTTAGTTTTCTATAGAGGGGCTGTTGGCAAATTTCGCCTCGAGGGTATTCTCGGGGTAATTTTGAGCCAAGGGTGCCCTTAATCTCTGTACAGTTCTACTATGAATAGCGACGCTTGCACCCAGGATGAGGTCACCCTTGGCCTAGAGTGAGAAGTATGAATTAAGTCTTGAGTTGAGGTCAGATTGTCACAGAAAATATCGATGCTAAAGCCCTGATGGCAGATATCTGTGTTGGTTTCTCCAAGTGTTTGGCACATTAAGCGATGGTGCTAGATGGTAATTATTACAGGTTATTGGTGGCGGAATAGGGATTGTAAAAAATATGGTGCGTTCGGAAGGGATTTTGACATAAGTTGTGATAAATATTTTCGTTGAATCCTTTGCAACTGAATGGTATGCACATCACAGAGCGGAGACCAGACAGCAAAACAATAATCCAGCTTCATGGGCCCTCTAGAGTTTTGTAAAGATGGACGATTGGATCGGGATCGCTGAACTTCCGGATAGGTATTCCGTTTTATGAACCCCATCATACCGAGCGCTTTGCATGAGATATCGATATGCTGGGTGTACGTCGTTGTTTCGAGTAATGGATGACATTCTTTGCGTTGATCGGTGCAAATGACGTGATAGCACACTTTTCTGAGTTTAGAGCGAGGCTGGTATCTGAATATTATTTCAAGAAGGAATTTATAGGTTCCTCTGGAGAGCATCACAGTCATTGTGCATGGCTATACACCTAAATAATGTGGCACACTGAAAAACGTTGACAGCATCGTTGATCGTGACCAGGAACATCCATGGGCCCACATGACAGCCCTGGGGATAACAATGAAAAATAATAGTAAACGGGTACGGTTAAACTCTGCAAAGATGAGGGTTCTATTATTTTTACCACCAAAAGCAGTACTGTGAAGTTTCAAAAGCTTGGAGAAGCTTGATACTGGAAATGCGTTCCATTCCGAATCTTGTCCGAATTTTGTAAAATTGCACGAACTCTTTCTATCTATAATCAACGTCACTAAGGAAGGCCATTTCACGATGGAGGAAGAGGGTGTTTGACGTCCCGTAATATACCCCTGCCGGGCATTTTCCAATCGTATTACAGGAAAGCTACTAATACAGCCGACAAATTATCATGATCTATTATTTATCGTATCATAAAAAACTGTAATATAGAATAGATTTGGTATACTGGATTCATACGACTTCATCCTCGGTGGACTCTTCTGGGGTTGATTTCGTGTTTGCCAGGTTGGGAGGCGAGTGAGGTTTCTGGATGGACTCTAATGACGGTGCCATCGATTTATTCCACCGGCCAATATTATTGTTGCCCCCCATTCCCTCTGTGAGGCACCCACTTCCCTCTTTAAGATCTTATCTCAGCGTTTTCTGTAGATATGATGTTATGGATGGAAACACTCCCGCAAACTCACGAATCAATCAAAAGTAGATACTATAGGTGAACTAGGATGGTCAACAGGAAATCGCTTAACAAGAAATTTTGCCAGCTAAATATTTATTCTTCATAAATCATGAACCAGTGGAAAAGCACTGAGCAACTTATGATATACGTACCTACTACCTACCTATCAACAATAATTGCTCCTTTACTGAAGAAACTCTCTTACTAGAGAATCCTGCTGCGGGTTGATTACATTCTGTCACCCGTGAAATTTCAATATCGGCTAATCGTTCTTCATGCTATTTGGACGATTGTATTATAAACCTCTTTGTCATCATTTTAAATGTGAGAGGAAATAATATTTCACATTAAGAACAATGAAACACGTTTTCTTGACTATAAGGAACAGGTAGTGAATCCTCTCTCTATCCTCTTCCTAGAAGAGTGATTATGCACCTAATATCTAAAGAACCTAACAGTACCTACCTAAGAAAACTGAGCCCATGTGGATAAGCTCAAAATTGAACTGTTTGTTCAGGAACGAAGGTGAGGTACGAGGCGTAGGTACCTTCGCGTAATAGCATGATAGGTAGAGAACAATCACACCTAAAACATTATGATTTTCAAATTTTTCAAACAGATTAGAGTCATTTTTAATTATTTACCCTCTCGAAATGATTCATAGTTCATTATTTTAGACATTTATTGGTGTTCTTCCAAAGGCATCAGTAGGTACCTGGTATCTTTTTGAGGATAGGTAACTACCTAGTGAAATCAACCGAAAGCTGGAAGTGGGTCAATTCGTCCTCAAACGAATAATAGAAAACCACGTGTCTCCCAAGTTCCTACAGAGATTCGCTCCAGCATTGCACAGACGATCACGATTGAGCAATGGAAAATCGGAAGGTAGAGCTACACGACTGACCGAGTTCGTTAACCTGTTACAAGCACACATGTTCGGATTTCGAACGAAAACATGCCATAATATGCCGAATTTGAGGTGTTGATAAGAATGAAAACAGTTTCCCAGGGAGGGACCCGTCACCGATTTGGGAGTCGGTCTTTTCCGTTGCAGTTGGATTTGCATAGGGACAATGTGACGAAACTCAGGGATTTACAGGCTGGCGGGCAGGTTGAGTGAAGAGCGGTCGAAGATGACCGAGAGAAACATTGGAGCGCCATCTAGCGACCATGTGATGAATCCTCGCTCAGTCCTTCCAGGAGCTGCTAAAGAGAGTTTACGTTATTAGGAAGCAAAACTTCAAAGTACCTATTGGTGGAAGATTTCTAGCCTGAATTCCCCTGGGAGCTTCCAAAGAGGGTTTAAGTTGTTAGGAAGCAAAACTTCAAGCACCGATTGGTGACAGATTTCCAGCGTGAATTTCAGTTCGGTGTACTACCAATCTTAGTGGATTTTTGGTTAGTTTCGTGAGACTATCCCAAAATCAGAAATGAATTTGTTATGATCCTCAAAATATTCTGGGTAGATGATAATTATGCTATAACCATCCTACGATCCTAACTAATACCTACCTATGTGCACTCCTACGTATAATAGGTAAGTAGGTAGGAATTTTCAACTTAGCGTCGCATTACTATTCTAGATAGGCTGTTCTTGATATACTTACAGGTACTCCTTAACTCAATAATTCCCTCGACGTTCATATACTTTTACCTACAAATAATTATTAGATGACAAATAAAGATTGGAAATGACATAATTGTTTACTTGACTCACTTTGCACAAACCGAAAACAAAGGGGCGATGAACTCAGCCGTTGAATGGCAAGAGCACCTTAGTGCTGATTGTCTTCATGTTCATTAATTTGTATCCCAGTCATTTTGTATTTAGAATAATGAAACGAAAAAATGAAAAACGGAATATCGTATACAATATGCTAACTTTGTAGGTTTATTGTACTTTGCGAAACAAATTCATTGGTAGGTATTAGTACTATCATGAAAAAAATTCTTGATATGGGAATAGGAATAAAAAATTAACTATGATGAAATTAGTCCATGATGATTTTTGAAGGGCTGATCCTCCGTGTAAGTGCGGATCTGTGTCCCATATTTGATTGAATTCAAGTATAATGTCCTGGAAGAACTCCTTCAAGAAGTCTGTTCTTCGAATGATCGCAGGGAACGGAGTTAAATTATGGCAGAACTCTAAATCGACTCCACGGACTACAATACCAAAAATGAACCCATTGCAGACTAGAGGGGCACCTATGTCATGATCACAAACTGCACCAACTTTAGCGTGGGACCTAAAGCACAATAATCCCCCACGCGAGTCCTTGGTGAACCAGTGGTCGCAGAAAGGGTATCTGTTGGTGGGGCACAGGCGGTTGAAGTATTTCTGACAAGCTGACCATTGCATGTAATAGACTCTGTACTTCACCTTATAGTCAAGATCTAGGCTGTTATGCAAATTATTCGAGTTTTTACCGATGGCAGCTATGTAGCAGACCCAGCGATGTTCCAACTGCAGTTTGAAATCAGGCTCTGCTAACTCCCCCGTCAAAGAGTTCTCTGGTATCGGCATGTAACTAATGTCGGGTAGTTTCGGAGGGATACCCTTCCTCAACTGTATCACACTAATATCGAACTGGAAAGAGTTAATGCTGCACTGTGGATGCAAAGTTATACCTATCACAGAACGCGTTCCTCCAGATCCAGCGTCTTCTCGGTCCCTTCCTCGGTGTGGTATTCTCACGTCGTAGCCTTCCCACAAGTAACTGGCGCAGAAGTTGACAGTCGCTTCTTGAATTCGCGTCCGTACGAATGTCTTTTCGGGTGGGTCCGATGGGAAACCACCCATGAACCTCCACATGGCTCTACAAGTCGACATAACGTGATAATAAGTGACTAAGTTGCCTACGGCCCAGTGCTCCTGGTCGTGGTTGTCCAGTCGGATGTCAACGATCCACGGGAACTCCGATCCACCAGCAAGAAGTAACCCGGTTGCATCAGCTTGTCGCGTGTGCGTTGTCCACCACTCATCGCCGTCCCGTGGGTCTGGTGGTTCCAATGGGATCCACGTGTCAGGATCATCGAGATTAGTAGGCTGGACCTCTGACATACAAATTGGTACAAAGCAAACAAGTACAGCTAGTTGGAACATACTGAATGGACTGTAACCCCAAACAAATAACAACAACGAATACCAAACTTTGAGATGATCAGGATGCACTTCTTATATCCTGACACAGTGGTCTTATGGTGTGCATCTAAGTTACATATAATTGAATTTGTTTTGTATTGAGAGAGCACACCCAGTCACCAAGTTACAAATGTATAATTATACAATAAATTATTGGTTACATAAATCCATTTGCCTTCCTCCCGAGCTGAAGGACTTTTTCAGGCTTATATTTTCATTGTAAGGGCGTCACCTTGCCTGGCTATCTACTATATACACTATACAACTCATACATTTATATCGGATGACCTAGATGCTCAGTTCGCTCGCATCTTCTAGACAAAATTTACGCCATCAATCCATAAGTGAAGGTAGCAACAGTGAAAAGTATAGCAGATCTATGATAGTAAAAAATTCCAAGAATCCTAAAGTCTGAAGAACGAACATCATAAAACTCTTCCTATCAGAATCGAACGTTTGTTGGAAGATATTTGTTTGGTGTGTCAATACTTACATATTATAGACAGGTAGTATCCAAATATTTTACAACTCTTGGTATAAGCGTCTGCCAAAAGGGTGAGTAGTAGAGCTTAGAGCAGATAGGCAGATATATATTGAACCATCGAAATTGTATCAATCCTGTTGAACATGAACAGAGGAGAAATTCAGATGTGTTCTTAGTTCTATGGAAAACAAAAACATGGAACTTGGTCCTGAAAATGAAATTCAAACTATTTGAAGGCTCGTTTTACTCGTGTTTCTGAATATTCATTTTGGAGTTGTTAAATGATCATTATTATACCAGCAGAGATGGTTACTTGAATGCTGCTGCCCTTTGCCGTCTCCATGATAAAGTAAGACGAGAAGTCAGACTCATCATTATATGTAGTATTGGCGGGATGGAAACCATCGTGTAAGCACGTAATTATATCATCTTAATTGTGTGTTTCAGCGTAACGAGACGTATTGACAACATCTGGGATACTGAGAGTCCACAAACATACGACATAATCCATCTATTTGGCTGGGAACGATGGGATGTGCAGCAGGAAAACCAGTAGTCGCTGACAACCCTCCAGTACAGGATTTCCAGAAGCCGCCACCTGCTGCTGCTCAAAAGGCAGAAAAAATTGCTGCTCCTCCGATCTTAATCGATGACAGCATAACGATATCGGCGAGGACTTGTGAGTACTTTAGGGTGGGGTCTTTATACTTCAAACTTGGAGGAGGAGGACGTCGTCGACGTGACACAGCAAAAGTCTCAGTGACTGTGATCAACCCTGAAATCACTTCATCTGAATAATTTCTTCGTTTCGATAATACTCGTATGAGAATGTGGGGATCCTTACAAAGAGATGATGGGTCACCTTGAGGTTGACAACACTTACCAAAGCTGGAAACTAATAATATTCGAGATACTTCCTACTTAACGACTTACAATAAATTAAGGATTCTTATGAAGATTTCCTGCTTAGGGTAAAGTTTTGTCCGTTAGGCTTTGGAGGTAGGCACAAAAAAAGAATAATGATTATGAAATCCATTCCCCTTAATCTCTCTTTGATGGTTCACATGACAAATACACTAGGTAACAACATTTCATTGTAATGTGGGACACCCCACTTATTGTTGGGATCCTTACGAGTTGGGAGGGCAATACCTACAGATTCCTTACTTTTGTAAAATGGACGTAAAGAATCAGTTGGAGAACATTTTTCCGGAATTGGAAGAATAGTTTTGGAGTTATGTAAATTTCTAATTATAAATAAATTTAATAATTATAAAAAGATAATTATGAAGATGATTATAAATTGCTAATTATAGTCGTCCGACGGCGATGGAATTATTAGGGGGATGTCTAGGGACTAACCCGCACAATCCTTAAAAGTGCACCAAATTTCGACTGTAAGTTGGTACAGAATTTCCCGGGACGAGGAATTGGCCACAGTCATAAAAAAAGATACGGTTCGAAATCGCACCTTATTGCCTCATTTAGAGCTCATTGGTCAATCTCAGTGAGAATTTTCAAAAAGGTGCGATACGAGGGATATCCGATGAACGGAAAAGGGCCTTGAAATCCCCAACTTATAAAATTACTAGCACTTTTCACGCTTGAGGAACTTGACATCCTGAAATACTTGTACAATCAATCGGGCTCTTTCCGACCGTTTTTCAACGCCGTCATACGGAATTTTATTTTGAGTTCAAAATTAGCTTTAAGGTGTTTTTAAGGAAGCTGATTTCAGACCTGAGGTCGAAATGGGTATTTATGACCCCTGAACTTGGCTCTTTACCAGGTAGGTATATATCTGAGAGTGTGTCAGTTTTATTTCAATCACGGTCAAACGGCTTCACTGACTAGTGTGCGTGTTTGTTTTAAACTATGGAAAAGAGTTTCTCTCCAGATTAGGAATGGCTCCTACCTCCAAGAAAATTCTTTCATTCTGTTCTTCCCCGGTAAAATCTACGGTAAGAAACACCGATTGCATCTTTTACTGCTTCGATTCTCAATTCCTGGTGTATCGACTCTGGAGGTCACGTTAGGACTTTACGGTTGACGAACTTCTTCCGTTCGTCGTACTATCGACCCTACTTGCGTTTTTCTCAGGAGAATATGAGAATAGGAAGAATGGAAAAGAGACCTTGATAGGGGGACAATTACAGGCGACAAATAATTTATCTAGTCCTTGAAAATTGATACGATCCGTGGATTGATGGGACAGTGGGATGGGGGCTTTGCCCTGGATTTATTAATCATGCTTCAGACGCTCTTTGTGCGAATACTGCTTCATAATGACTTCAATACACTGGTTTTGAGGGGGAAGAGCTCTTAATGAAGATGACCGATAACAAGAGTTCAACCAACCAGTGAGTAATGTAAACGAGGCTTTCAATCCAGGCAGAGGTATTTGAAACATTTTCTGCCTGAATATCCTATCTGTACTTTGTACAGTACGGAACGGCCAAAAACAGCGTCATTGGTTCAAGTTTGGATCAAACATTTATTTTTATTTAACTCGAGATGATACCTATGTGGTAAACATGCACTTCATAGGAATAGGATGTATTTTCAACATAGGTAACAAAAAGTAATGCATTCTTAGGTTGGTGCACATGGTCATATTGGTATTTTTGTCTGAGCGTAATTAGGAGGGTTAGAATTGGTATAGGAGGGTGACAATTTGGATAGGAGGGTGACAACATGTATAGGAGAGTGACAAATTGCATGGGATGGGGGGTTGGGGGGTGGGGGATGACGATTTGTGTATACACAGAAGTTGCTCATTATGGGTTAATGGGGTAAAGGCACCAGTTATTGGCCGATTGAAGATTTTTGGTGCTATATATCTTGTTGGAAATGCGTATTTTTCATTATAATCCCTGTTGTCTTCGGGTTTTTAGGAAGCATAGTTTTCCAACATCGCGATTCATTAGTAGTATTTGTCAAATAAGTGGTATTTCAATTGCTTTCCATAAAACTGGAAAAAGTCAATTTTATCTAGTTATTGGCTGATTATTGGCTAGGTTCAGTTATTAGCCATACAAATATTATTGCTTAATTCCCGAGTTTTTGTATTTTTATGGCACCAATCGACTACTAGATAACTAAAGATTAAGGAAATATCAAAATAGGAGGACAAAAACAAAGTGGAAACGCGTTAAATCCTTAAGAATGAGAGTCGGATTTCTTAAATTTTTCACAAGGAACATGTGGTTTCGACCCACATGTGACGTCACGATCACTTCGAACTGAACTGTAAGGTTTCAATATTTGTACACTGTGACTCTTTTATGACAATGTCTTCTGTATTAGTTAGGTTAACTAACAAGAGTACTTGAAACGATATCAGAGACATGTGGGTAATAATAAACAAACTAACAGAAGGAGGCGGCCAGTAACTGACGCCTTTACTCTATTTTTTGCTTTTAAGCGTGATACTGTTTTACTAATGTAGGTACCTACTTCGAAAATGCTGCAAATGCAACGGTATAATATTTTCCGTACATATTATTTATTGTTTAACCTGTGCTGATCAGGCGACTCATTTTTGAATCAGCTGATCTGAGCTGTTTTAGGTCATGGAACGTTTATACTATAACGCTACGTTATCTCCTGTAAGGTAGCTCAACAAATAAGACCCGATACGTAAATGAGAATCGAAAGTTAAAATTGACCTGAAACAATTGCAAAAATAAAATTCTCCTCATTTTCACGATTTAGCGCAAGGATTGGCCTTCGAGGTGCCGATTGAAGAAGGAGAGGCAAACGTGATCAAAAAACACCCTCCGAAGCGGCTCCAACGACTTGAAGACCAGCAGATGCCGTCCCTCACCCACAGTCTTTTGAATGAGAAGCAAGCAGAAGCTGAGCAAAGGAGACAACAGGTTTGGATCAATATATCGATTGTAAATTCTCCAGTTTTGTGTCTCTACTATTCTCAACCATCTGCAGAAACATCAATAGAAACTTGTTGAATTCATAATAGTGTAATTTGCACAAAACACTCAAGCGGTCGCTATGTAATTATTCAACCTACAGTTTAATGAATAAATCATGCCGAAAACCTCTCCATTAAATTATGAACGTTCAATTTACATAGGTAAATTTGGTATTTAATACAAAATCATAATTAACATCATCGGGGTATTCTGCCATAGTTTTTCTCTGTTGATGGTCTTTACAAAAATGTATGTATTCGTTTTTAATGTATCTAACTGATTTATAAAACAATTTGTTTACCCGATAGTGAAAGAATTAACACAAATTAATTATGAGTCTAATAAATTCTCATGTTCCTCCATTTTGTCCGCGGGATAAGACCCGCAATACACCAAGGTCTTGAGGGTACTGTATTCCTCAGCCTGGGTAGAACCAGCACAAGCGCGGCCGCCACTGGTTATTTAGTAATGCTAGTTATTTAGAAAACTATTATTAAAATGCATAGTTTTAGTTATCAATCCGGATCAATCACTGGTCAGTTCAGATGATTTTTTTTTAACCTTTTGTACCAAAATCAATTCATCTTAATTGACCAAACGATGAACGGGTTTGGTCATAGTCATACTTCTATATGCTTCCCTTTGGTTATAGTCATAATTACCTATTAAACTTCTATAATAATTGATGAAATAATAAAATCTGATTGGGAGTTTTTGCGTCCACAATTCCAATTCGCAGTTCAATATCTTATAAGATGTAATAGGAGCACACCATCAGGTAGTTATAGTATATTGATCGATGTGTTATTTAAGTCCCAGTTCTATTAGAATAATGGAATGAGAGAATAAAATAGTACATAGTTTCATTCATATATTTCTACTTTGTTCAGATATTGAGTCAGAGGATACAGTCGGCCAAAGTCCGTCAAAAAACGAAGAGGCCATTCGCCGTCAACGGAGAAGTAAGTGCATATGGTGAAAACTCTCCGTGAAGCGGTTATATATAATATTTATATTTATGTTGGTAGTGATCTTAAGTAAATATTTAAACGACGATGGTGTATTTTTCGATAATTACTGGATTGGGCCAGAAAAGTCAATATGAGTATGATTTTTCATACGTTAAAACGTGTGATTCTCTCTCGGTATGATAATTATAATAATGCAGCTATAGGGAACTATCTCACTAGACTTGGGACATCTCTCCCTTCTCTTCCAGCTTAAAATACAAATATTAAATAAACATTAGGTAGGTATAGGGTGTTATAGTGATTTGCTAAACAAGCAGTTTGGTTCTAAAGGACTTACGTCCGAAAAATTCTCAAACAACCTAACCTCATAGCGTTTTTGGAGAGGATCGAATCAGTACCTCATTAAAATTCTACATGTCGACCAACTTCCAATAGGTAGGGGTACTGCTTCCCATCTCTTTTCTTCCTGTACGTATATATACAATACGGACGTACCTTCTTCCTGTAGAAACTAAGTTTGTAATATAGGTAAATACAAATAAAATGATGCCAAGCAATATTTTAGAAAATTATTTAAAGCAATATTTACTGCTAACTTTGCTGCTACGTGAGGGGGAGGGGAGGGGGGAGGGGGGGCTGTGAATCAGGTACCTGAGTAATGAGCCGTCCAATCCCAAGGTGTTTCATAAGCCAGGACCTTCTTATTCATGGCGACAGAAAAACTGTCGCTCATCATACAAATGTCATAGTAATCATGGTACTACAAAATTCTACCTAGTTTGATCTAGGTAAATAATAGAATAATGTTTTTTCGAGTTGGAACAAAACATTGATCTGTATTGAGCATCTTGGAACATTGATCGTTTTGAAATACCTATCTCAAACTTATGATTGGGAGCATTCTGGAATGAGTCTGGAGTTTTATAATGAGTCCACAAAATATAACCTTTGTACTTGTTACACATTCCTTGCCGTTAATTCAACCTTCATTTTTAGATTGAAAACATTGCATTTTTCAAAAACCCGGAATTTGACTTGGAAATGCTACAGAACAAAGTGGTGTAAAGATCCAAAATATCATGGCTCATGGAGCACTTAGGAATGTCAGTGCCAGTTAAAATAATAAACCGGAATTCATTTTTTTTTTTTTTTGCACTCAAACAACGGTGGTTGACTCGCCTATTCTGAAGTCCACAGCAGGTACTCCCCTCGTTCTTGATTAAAACGGTGCATTACTAGTCGCATAGTAAATACCATTTTCAATCGCACGGGTAGTAAGGGAACTCATTTGAAAAACATTGGATTTTTCGAGGGACTCTTGAGGTAAACCAATAGGCATAGGCAGGTTGTTCCAAGAGACGCTGCCCCCCTCTATTCCTTAGGAAGCAAATTTAAGAAAAATGTCGAATGGTAACATCACAGCTCTGGCTTCGACTCTATTGCAAATCACTGAAGCTATACATAGATGTTAGTAAATGTATACAAGCTTGCTTCTAACTGTATCCAGGTTCACTTCAACAGCAGATTTTACCTATTGTAAAATTCCCTCATTTGGGCTTCATGTTAATTTCTCGCAACCTTTTTATTGCAGAGTAACGGACTTTTGATTGAAAGCATGCATCAGGAACCGACCACAGTCGCGCTGTAAGAAGTTTTACGGTCCCTTCATGAGCAGCAGCTCTTTTCTTAAAAAAAAAAAAAAAAAAAAAACTGTCTGCCACGTTCATTTTGGAAGGAAATTTTTATTTATATTAAAAAAACAAGGATTCGTACCATAGTTCAACGGTATTTATCAACTCGTTAATATAGGTAATTGTATAATTTTTAATTCAAAGCTATGTTAAATTGTGATGTTAACTATTAGGAATGGTTCTACGGATGTTAAAATTAGAATGTTTAAGTCGTCAAAAATTTTATACTGGGATGAATACCGCATATTAATATTGCTGAACTATTCTTAAAATGCTCGTTTCCAAAGGTTTATTATTGAAAATAATTAACCGAAATCGATATTGATTAGAATCAATATTGATGGTTTATGATTGAAAAATGAGTACGGGAAGTTCCAAAGTGATCGAAATAAGTAGGTATCAGATAAGTTCATAGTTATGCCCTCTTCTCACTTGAAACGCACTGAGATTTGTTGTCTCAAAATATGTACCTATTTAGTTATTGCCACACTTTTAGTTTATTGCTTCTTAGAACGAAAAAGTTTGTATGGCAGAATTTCTCATTGTAGTTACTATTTCTTGTAACATTTACGTGCGAGACTAATACTTATTCATGTAGAAAAGTTCAATTTGTAGTTT
>JAEMON010000008.1:10722666-10733680 GCA_030264115.1 Lygus lineolaris | reverse complement strand
TTTAGCTATAATTTGTTTCCACTAATTCCCTACAGGTAGTTCATTGTAGTTACCTTGACAAGAGCTGTAGCTTTAGCAACTCTGTTTTTCGCTATATCAGCGTCCTATTTTTTTAGGTAGGTATTTCAAGTTCTTTGATAATTATCAGATGGACTTTGTGCCCTTACTAAACTTGTGAACCCGAATGACTGAAAAATACTGAAGACGATTTGAAACTGTAAGTGGAGTTACGTTTTTGATGCATCTTTCAGGAGAAAGTGATGTTTACTGTTGATTTCGTTATCTTATTTTAGCGTTATTTAAAAATTTGTCAAAGTTTGTATGATTGAATTCAACAAACTTGGAATTGGCGAACGCAAGTGCCTGTTATATTTCGTAGTTATTACTCTAATGATAATCCACTCTCATTTTAGAGGTTGGACTCGTTATTTTTATCAATTTAGACACTTACGAGTTAAAGTATTTTATTATCATAGATTGGAGAGCTTCTCAAACGCTTCTCGTCTTTTTGACGACTATATCGCGATGAACATTGTGTAGTGCTTATTTTAATGTAAGGTGGTGGCTGTATGGAAACCATTGAGTCCGGAATGTGGTTTCACTAGATCCTAATAGAACGAGGTAGGTCAAGTACTGAAAGGAGCTGATGGGAAGGATGACAGTATGACAGTACGTATAAAAAGCTATTTGCCGGTACAGTACCGACGAATTGCATGCTAAGGGTAGGTGTTTTGCTGGAGGCTTCGTGTTATTTACTCAAATTTCCGAAATTTTTACGTATCTCCTCAACCGCAATATTTCTGAACTGCTCTTTTCATCGTTGAAATTGAAAGATCTGAATTCATCTGAATTTTCGGGTTGAAATTGTTCAGGGGCAACCAGAAAATTTGTGTATTTGGAAGAAGAAAGCCTCACCTAACGAGTGAAAAGTGCCTTCAGCTCTGCATTTAGAAGACCTCCGGTAGCCCTGCTCGTTGCCTAATTTTGATGACGATAGAATGGTGGAACTGATGTCATTTGGTCTGTCCCCAGTTCCAAGTAAGCAGTGGTTTATTTGGGATTCTGTGGGTCATGTATTGCTGAGCTGATCTAATAATAGACATGGTTGTTCTGCCTGTCAGATCAGCTTAGCAAATAAATAACCCACAAACCCCAAATAATTTTGATTGAAAAACACCTCAGGCAGTAGGTTGAAAAACCGAGCTGAAGTGTTCTTCCCACCAACCAACAGGTTCAAATCCAGGGTGAGGTGTTTCTCGGATTCTCAGCATCCTCAAAATGAACTATTATCTGTTCAAAAGTGAAATGCCTTACAAGGTAGCTTTTACCTCCAAGTTTTACCACCAATAACAGCAAATAAGCGCTCCAAAGTGCCTCGGGTATCACTAATTGATGGAATAATCGATTTTTCCTCGACATGCTCTTGCATTAAATTTATTTGAGGTTCCATTGATTCACCTCCAAAGTGATCTGGAGTGAACCTATAGCGAATTTCATCTTGGTAACTTTGAAGCTGGTTTCTGAAAATTGCGTTTCTCGAGCTGAGGCATTCATCCTTCTAATGTTGGCCACTTTAGAAAATATTCTAGAGTACATGAACAGGTTTTTTTTTAATGTAAATAGTGTATGAACGACTAAGTAAAACGTGGTTCAGAAAAGAATCATATTGGAACTTACATAATTACGGCGATTCCAGAAATGTCCGAGTTTCTTTAAGTATTTGCAAGTTGCTTTTAACTGGTATCTGCAAGCAGCTATTTATCCGTATAATCAAGATTGACAATTCCAATGTAACCTTGTTTCCAGTCTTCTAGTGTGGAATATCGTGGGATGATAACAAGGTAAGTTAGAATCGTTCGGGTCAATGCTTGTTCAGGCATTATTTTTGAGCAGCAGTCAAGAAATTATCCAGATTTCTGCTGAAGATGTTGGTGTCATCTCGAGTTTTAGTTCTTCCTGAATGATTATAGCAATGAAGTATAATCGTATGCTGAGATTACTGATGTTAATGATTTACGAATCAATAATATATTTTAATACATAAATGTTTTTAGAACAAACCTCAAACATGTTATATTTTCGATGTAAATTCATCAGGTTTGTCACGTTGTAATAAACGTGTTGTATGTGTTAATATGTAGTAAAAATTTATTTTAAAATGTGTCACATTTACCAAATTCGAAATAAATTAGATTTGTAATTTGCTTCATTTTATTTGGATTCCTCAACTTCCCCTGAATTTTGAATTCATCGCTCCCGCCGTTCCTATAGGATGGGAGGTAAACATTTACCCCATTTTACAATTTTGACTTTATACTTTTAGATTTTGACCGTCACCTGTGGTATAGTCTAAGTGTGGATATTGTAAATATAACTTAGATGGTATTTTTATGGAGCCAGTGACGCTATAATAGTCAGGTGACCAGGTGAGTCGAAAATTGAACTCAGGATCCAATAGTAATTTTTATGACAATATAAGAACAATAATCTTAACCATTGCGTAATAATTTGCAGCGTTTTTCATACCTTTTCCTGATTTACCTATTATCACTACCCTTTGGTATTTTTATGAAACCAGTGACGCCGAAATAGAGTCACGTGACTATAACTGAGTCGAAAATTGAACTCAGATTCATAAATATAGTAATTTTTGTGACAATGGAAGAACCATTGTGTAATAATTTGGAGCGTTTTTTATCCCTTTTCATGATCCACCAGAGAGAGCATAATATCATTACCTATGGATGGTATTTTGATAGAGCCAGATAATACTGTTGTAATGGAGCCAGGAGACAAGCTGAGTCTGAAATTGAACTCAAGATCATAAATATAGTAATTTTTGTGACAGTAGAAAAACCACTGTGTAATAATTTGGAGCGTTCAGCCCTTTTCATGACCCACTAGAGAAAGCATACCTATTATAAATATCACTACCCATGATGGGATGGAGCCAGCTAATACCTGCCATAATGGAGCCAGGTGACTATCTGAGTCGAAAATTGAACTCAGGAGTAATAATTTGCAGCGTTTTTTCATCTCCTTTCAGGATCAACCAGTTTGAACCATCACTTGAACAAAAATCGTCGAAAAAAGGGGGAAATAAAATCAAAACTCTAATATTTACATGGTTGGTTTATTCAGTCATTACATCAAATACCCGTATTTAACATGGAATTATTGCCGAATATGAGTCGGCCGTATGTTATTAAACGTCGAACAGTTGTCATAATCAATGTAAAAACTCAACAATAACTTTTTTGCTGTCTTTAGTCATATAGTTTACAAACATATTTTTTTAGGATTTAGTACTTTACACCAATTTTCTTTTTATTACAAAAACAACCTTTTTGATTCACTAGTGTGCGTAATGTCAGTTCTAATACATAAATACACATACATTACTAACTAGGAACTCTAGCACACTGAAATGTATTCTTACTGTTAGTTACAGTAAAACCACACTAACCTTGCAGCATATAGAACGCAACACATCCTTTTTTGATTTTCATTTTTAAATATTTTTTTGATTTTTTCTTCTTGGGTTTTTTAGTGCCTAGATTTCCGAATATTTTTTTAACGGCATTTAGATTATCACAGTAAACATTTAGCTATACATAGCCGCCATTAGGTATTAATTATATACAATATCAACAATTTCACTATACAAAAATTTAAGAATATCATTACTTTATCCCAATAATGCGTTTTTAAATACAATGAATCATTGAACGTTTCAATGGAAGCGTAACGTAAAGGAAGATATGAAAAAATCCATGGAAGGCAAATGACTATTTGCTGATGAGATAAAATTGTTTGTTTTATTGGAATTCATACTGAGGAGGGTGTAGTGGAAAGGTACTATTATATGAAGATGATGCGTATAGCGTTTATAATATAGGCCCTGGAGAGAGATAAGCAATGCATATTTTAGCCATAAATATAGAATAAATCATGAACAATGATTCAATCTACGCGTGTGGTCAGGTTTTGAGTTAATGAGGAGAATGTTTCATAACGAATTTTCGCACACTTCCACGGGAGTTATATCGTAATTATTTAACAACCGTGGAAGTACCAGCCATTGCGTAAAAAGGGGGAAAGCTGCAATTGTGATATGAAAATCATGTCATATGATTAAAACGAGTCGACAAGTAGAATTAAGAAGAGTCTTAATGATTTGAAAGGAAACAAGCCCATTTTATCACCGCAGGTTTTCAATATTCCAATGCAATTTATTAGTCAATAACATTTTTGGGGTAATTATTGAAAACAAAGACTCGTTTCACAACGTCGATAGGTGAATACATGATTATTTATTCTAACCATGGAAATGACATTTACTCATTTCGAGAAAAACGAAATGGAAAGCTCTCTGAAGATTTGATATCCAAACCCCAAATTTCATTGTTTGCAATAAATTTCATCAGTTTAGAATGTTCAAATCGAAACCCCGCTTGGTGTAATTGAAGGTTTGTTTCCAATCAAAACTCAGGTAATTCAATAATCATGTCGAATTTGGATCGGTCTTGTCGCGTCCACCAGTCTTACATAAATAATTATTCCTGATGACAAGAATATAAAGTAGAAAATAAATGAATTTATTAAATAACTCCTTCAATACTGAATATGTAAAAAAAAAAAACAAAAAAAAAGATGGATATAATATTATAACGATCATTTACCTATAATTTGAACCATTTTCTACATTTGAACGAGGAAATGTTATTTTTAGTTTAACCCTCCGACAGTACCTAACTTGGGGTCCACGACCTTGATTCTCTATGCGCATGCGCATGCACTGAATCAACCTTCTGACCGACCATACCTTGGGTAGAGGCAAAGCACGTTAGAGGTGACTGAAGGTTCAGTTCCCCCTCTACCCGACCCGACGGCCTGCGGCCCCTTGACTTCCATGATTGGGCAGCGGCAGCTGGAAAAAGGAGGGTTTCCCCAGCTACCTGCGCGAACTTTCCTTAGTTGTCCACCTGCCCATGGAAGAAGGACCTGCCGTGGAGGACACCACACCACTTGTCACAGGTTATGGAAGCTTAAATTTTCTGGAATATCTAATACAGTTTTTTATTCTCCTATCAGAAAATCAACACGATATGCACTGTTTGAGCTCGATCTTTTCCCAAGTAGTTGAAAGACATCAAAATAAACGTGTACTTATGGATTCCCGAAGGAGGTATCTATAACTTCCTTCTGCTTACTATAAGGCCCCTTGCCCTTCGCCTGCAATGATCCCCAAGTTGCAAAATGAAATAAGTAGGTGTACTTGGTTGATTGAAAGAATAAGAATAAACTTTTTATTCGCAACATAAACATACCAACGCGAAAGGGTGTCAATGAATTGTGATCGTCGAAAGGTGCCCACCACATTTGCTTATATGGTTTAAAAAATGTTCATTCAATAGTAAACGTTCATTTTATTGTCACATTCAGTAATTGTTCATTTTATAATTCAGTGATCTCAAAGCCGAAAACAAAACTGTGGTACTCTTCATTACCTATTAGTTATCTTCGAAGGGTTAAACGATGGGTAGCTCGCGCTGTATTTATTCTTCGTAATTTCTTTCAAAATATCGTCGGAAAGGGGGAGGGGGTTGCAATTTGGAGGTTTCCGTAATAGCGTTCAAAACGATTTTGAGATATTGAGATCCTCTAAATTCTCACCCAAGCAAGTTCCCCATTTAAAAAAAAAAACTATCTACGTATGTTCGAAACCATAAACTAAATTAAACTGTGTACACACGAGCTTACACAAAATGAATGGACTAGAAAATAATAGAAAAATACATTAAAATGTTACGACAAGTCTATCCAAATTCTTAACAAATACAAATAACAAGGGGAGCTACAATGGCGATAAAATTACAAAAAGCATATTTTTATGCTCTCTATTCACGGCTATGTATTGTCATTCTATTTCTGCAAAGTTTTAGAGGGAAAACACCGTGAAATTAAAAACACAGCTCGCTAATTAAATTTGATTTGTCCTAATATTCTTACGATTCAGCCATCCTCCAGAATAATATTGACATATATTTTATTTTAAAACACGCCAATGTGTTCTCGAGATTGTCAAAATTCATATGGTCGAAAGTTAATTTACTTTGTTCATTTCAAGTTGATATTTTACAGTAAGTAGGTATGATTTTTTTTTTAAATATTGTGTCGTTCGTCCGTGAAGAATAACATTTGAAACGAGGTTTTTCCTGTTCAATCAACTGTCATGAATCAAGGTTTCATCGAAATTGAAAACGTCATGTTAGGCGTTCGAAGTGTGTAAGAACGTCGAACACACCTGCCATAATATTATAAATTTTATTGTCAAAAAAATAATTACTGTCGAAGTTTTCTTCAACTTGACACGCATTTGCGAACCGAACGTTCACAGTTTAATTGATTCGTGTGTCAAAAATCGAACTTTGATGAACGAGAAAATGCATTTTTTCATTGCAAAGTTCGTTGTTGAACTATAACGAATTAGTCCTCAATCATGAAATCTTCAAATCATTACCTACAACAAACTCTAAGTAATGATGCCGGAATTCATAGAATTAAATCAGGACCATCATACCAGAACTTCTAGAAATATTTACTATTCAATTGCTGTTTACTGCTACTTTTTCCTTGTTTTCTCCCTCTGCATAAATATTTTCCGTTTTGATATCACTAATTAATCCCTATGATTCTCATTAACGATTTTTTCCTAGTTTTGGTGTCGGTTTAGTGAACTTTCAAAGCTCAATCACTGGCATGCACGATAATACTTACGAAACATATTATTTGCATTACACATTGCCAATGTTACTTACTCAATGTATGAAAGCAGTAACCACATGAAATTAGATAAAAATGACATGAATGTAACAGAATATATATTTATAAATACAACTAAATTATGAATAATATAATATGAACAAAAATTTGAAGCTGTAACTCCAGTATTCGATGAGTACGTTTCAGTTTTGAGTATTTTCATCCATTATACAGAAAATTCGCAGTGTAATTGTAGACAATTTGCTACAATAAATCGTTAAATAAATCATGCCGCGATCATCACGTAGTCTTCAAAATAATACTGAGCCCAACTTTTCAACATTTGAAAATTGCATGCACTGTGAACCCTCACATTTTATGAGCCGACCTACTTTCTATCCCAAAGGAGACGAATTTGATTTGTATTCACAATCACAATCCATTTCTCCAACCAATGTCGTCTTAATATAAATAGTTCAATAACTATCATGAAATGTAATGTAATACTGAATTTGTGGGTAACCTGTGACTTGAAATTACTAGTTTTATTCACTCATCACAATTCACTCTCATTCGAGTTCGTATCCGAAAAAATACCGCCAACTGGCTTTTTATTATTAATTAATTTGAGTACCAATGAAGAAATCTTCCAGTAGGTTTCTCATTGAGGAACGGACGGGCATTTTTCTATTCTTTAGAATTGTAGGTCTAATTGTAGGAGAGAGACACACACCAGATGACGTCACGGGTTTTCCTCTCGCTTATTCCCGTCATTCTACTCGGATTTCGGATTTGCAAATTTGTATACTGTGGTTTTCGAGGGTCCTGAATCCGATTCCGAAGTCAGAAGAAGAAAATTCCGACCCACGCCCATTCCTCAATGAGGAGAAATGCACATTGCAACAAACTCCTTTCTACCACATTATCATCCCTTCTGCTGATGCAATCATCGAAAAAATTAGAATTTAAAAAACAAAGATGAACATTATACGAACTACTTTTTGAGCATAAGTTTATTATGGCCTTTTCAAGTGTCTCGTAGAACACCGTCGTATAAAAACTTCTTTTTTCCCCCGTTTTATTACTTACATCATAGTATTTCTAAATGCACGCGTATCGACAAAAACCACAGTTCGTCATTAGAATAATATTCAATAAAAACTTATTAACACACGAAAGTTTATTTTACGTGTATGATGTGTGTTTCTCCCTTCTATGGCTTCTCTATTGTGTTAAAATGTACGATTTTCCCATTTTATTGTGTTGGTGATTTTTTATGCGAAATCACTGTTTCGTTATTTATGGTTAAGTAAAATCACATTCATAAAGTAACAATTTTTGATCCACACAGAGTAAATTATTTGAGCTGATGTTGCTTTCATGTCCATGAAAGTTTTTTTGGCACTATGAAAAAACACCGACGCAAAACCTCACGATCCATTTTTTTCAGTTACTTTATCAAACCGAAACTTTTCAATGTGATTATAATTATTTTTTTAAATTTTATATTGAAAATTAAAAACTTCTTTTCAGTGCACTTTTGTTCTCACACGAGTTACTTGTTTAATAAATGTCAATAACATCACAGAGTGAAATTCAATCTACATACTTGAAACAATGCTTCAGATTTCGGAGTTGTAACGTAGTAAAATACATCGATAGAAAAAATTTGAAAATTATCACCTATTGGGAATGCATACTCTAATTTCTGTAAAATCATCTCTTACACACGATGATGACCGGTAAGTATAGGAAACAACAGTGGTAATTCTTTATGTGTTTTTTTTGTGTTGTGGTAAATGGTGCGAAATTTGAAAAAATCGATACGAACATCATTATTGGTCCCATGGACTATTCTACATTGACAAGTACAATAATGAAAATGACTAAACACAATACTGAGGGGGGAATGTCTCCATTTCTAGAAACACACTTTTCTGTACAACCAGCGAAATCTTATTCTCCGCATTATTCAATTTTCAAGGTAAATTCGCCGTTTTCAACTCATTTTGTTGTAGAGATTACCACTCAATTTGATTGAGTCTGGAAAATATATAATATTATGTACTATTATGTGTATGTATATGATGTATATATATTTTATACAGTTATTGAAGTTTTCTTCGAAAAAATCTCCAATCAATATGTACAGATTAAATGTAAAAAAATTACAGTACATTTATAAAAACTCCAATTTTTTCTGGCTAAGCCAATAAAATTTAAAGTGTTAATCGAAAATACGGAAGATTTATTCCACTGCACGAACCATTATGAAAAACTTATAAAAACTATTAACGATTCTATAAAAAGCACGTCTAGATACATTAAAAAATCTAACACCTTAGATTAACTTGATGCACAAATTTAATTTAAATTGAGCGAAACCACCTACTGAAAATTTGATCACCTAGTAAGTACACACATAAATAATAAACTATTTTTCACCGTAAATCGTTGCATCACTCGTAATCATCATAATATTTTTCTGGGTTTCAATTTTCATCCGCTGTTGTTGTTATTAATAAACATTCCCAAGTTTTTGAAATATATTTGTTAAATGATGCCACCGTTATAAGAATAATTGCTGATGAACCATAACTCTATCAAAATCGTCTTATGTGTAGTAATCTGTACATTAAATATGTGTTTTATAAATATATTTTCAGTTTCTTGATTTTTTTAAAAACAATTCCACCGACAAGAGTTTACATGAAAAATATAAAATTTCAGTTTTTGTTGTGTAATAGGTACTTGAATGATGTTTAAATTAATTGATAATTAACTCATGAATGATATAAATTTATAAGTATGATAATTTGTAGGTCGGGCGTGTTATTTATAAAATATTTTGTTTTAAAAAATGTTAATTGATCTAGCCCTACCAGTTATAGAAAATACCACTTGTAAAAATACTGCTTATTATTATAAATATAAAATATATATAAAACACTTTCAAAAAAAGGTTTTTTGTTTTTAAAAATTTCATCTAGTTGTAAAACCCTCGGTTCATAGCTGTTCGGTTTCGATTATGCCATTTACAAGTAAGGATTCTAACGTATGTCCGCCTGAATGAGGCGTTGCAGAGAGCGTAACATACGGGGTTTATTGTGCTGTTGATGTAGCAGAGGTAATAGACAAAGTCCCAAACACCTTGAGGTATGCAGGTGGCGCAGGCGGTGAGGGGTTTCAGAAGTACTAGAATGTTGTAGGGCGTCCAGGTGATGATGAACGTGAGGAGGATGGCCGACAGGGTCTTGGCCGCCTTCTTGTCGGCTTTCTTCTCCTGAGTCTTCTTCTTCTTCTTGGGCGGAGGGTGCTTCGCACCGGCCGCCGCCAGCTGTTTGGGGATGATTTTGGCGTTCAAGGGGATCCGGATGTCCGAGATGTGGGACGGTCGACGGTTGACCGTCGTGTGATAGCCGCCTCCCGGGTGAAGCGAGAGGTTGTAGTCGCCGGCTGTCGAGTTCTCGACTCGAGTCGGCGGCCGGATTCCGGCCCTCAGCGGCGTCGCAGGCAGGTCGTCGGTGATCATCTTGATCGAAGGCTGCTGCTCTCCTACGCCTTCGCAACCAGGGTCAGGCGGTAGCCTTATCAGAATTGTGTATACCTGCGAAATCGACAAAATACAAATTTTAGTGAGAAACTCAGACTGCACAGCCTAGTATTTAATCATGACGGGCTTCAGAAGTATTATGTGAAGCCAGACATGATATTATAATTCAATCGTTATTTTTTTATTTTGCCAATTTAAAGATCTCGATGAGTTTTTTCCAAAAACATGCTACACCAACGTGTTTCATCCGACTAGTGAAACTTACCGAAAACGGGTAGGTAATGTAATTTGAAATCAAAAATTGTGTAGGTTCAAAACTCTTGATCGTGTTCAGACAATTTAGACAAAATGTCAACACAATCGTGAACGAAATTTACATCAGCGCATGCATAGAGCTTACCGTTGATTCAATCATGATCAAATTCATATGGGCCCTAAAGGCACCATGATACTACCAGCATAATCCCTGAAAATTTGAACAGATTCGGATGAAAATTCTGGAAGATATTTGGCTGTAACAAGAAAATGCGGATAGACAGACCGACAGACAGACACGGAACCAAATTTGTTCAGGAAGCTCTGAAACGTAAAATGCTAGTGGACATTTCAATTCTGGACGAAACAAATTTTTTCGATTCTCAAAGTGAAAACAAAGCTTCTGCTGCCTTCGGTAGACTCGGAAGCTATAAATATATT
>JAEMON010000008.1:10704009-10721666 GCA_030264115.1 Lygus lineolaris | reverse complement strand
AGATGGGCTAGGTCGGTCTACACCTTCAGCAAAAAGGAGCTAGATGAGGGTTTCCCTCCGAAATTTGAATTAGAAAAAGTTACTGAATCCGGAACGGCCTTATCTGTTTCTCAAAAAAGAACCAAACAAGTCACCAAGGGAGTCAAAGGCCGTTATGGATAGAATATGGCCCAACCGATTTCAGCAAAAGGGAACCACACCGCTCGTTGGCACTTTTCTGTGAACGAGTTTGGTACCAACACTGTCTAGTAGGTAGTGTCCAGCTGAGGTAGTTCATCACTCAGATTGTTCACGGCGTTTTCCCAAATCTCAGAATGAACCATCCACAAATAATTTGATTTTTGAGCGTTCTACTACAGTAATTGCATTTTTCAAAGTAGGAAATGACGCAGAATTCAATTAGCTCTGAGAAGAAAAGGAGAAAATCCCAATACAATCCACACCTGATTTGCAAACTTGAAAAAACTTCTAGGCCTGATTACTCAAAACTAGGAAACTGTGGTTAATGCCGTCCTATTGAATAATCTTGAGTTGCGATGCTTACAGAGTCAGTAGATAGCGATCTGTTTTGAAGCCTATTCTGCGGCGGTAGGCTCCTACTCTCGCCGTAGTGCACGTGGTGATGGGCTAGTCTCGGTGTCTGTGGTGCTCCTACCCCAGCGTAGGGGTCCCGGATCACGTTCATCGAAGCGCATCTGAAACAAGGCATTCAACTTCCTTCTATCAAAAATATTATCCAGATTGCAAGAAATGGAAAAATATTACTAGATCTCAACTGTCTCCCCAGTGGCTCCTACAGCTTCAATGGGGAACTTGCATGGGTAGGAATTTGGCACTTTGAAACTCAAAATCTGATTCAGCGCCCTTCGAAACCCGCTGGTGCCGATTTTCGGCTTGAAATTACCCCATAAAATGGGTTGAAAGAGAGTGTGTGACGTCATTTAGGTTCCGCAAAAGGGGTGCCCACCCAGAAAGGCTGGAGGTCGGTGACTTCAGTTAGGTTCAAATTACAAGACCCATTTTCGTTGACTTTCAATCTTCAATACCCCTCATATAGCACCTCATTGGTAAGCCCTCATTAATCTCTTTCAAATTAGAAAAACAATAATAATAATAACCATGGAGAGCCCCCATGGAGAGCGCATCCTATTCAATTTCCGAAGTTTGTGGTTTCTAGCCCCACAAAGGCCGCGTTTCTTATCTGTTTCACCCCCATTTTTTTGACCTCTATATTTGTTTTCACGTTGAATTTACTGGAAAATTATTTATACTCCCTTGATGTAAGTACTCAACCATATGCGTCACACGACAGTCATAATTTGACGTACCTACATATAACTCCTTCTGAATACATCTTGAGTAAGTACCTATCTATTCAGCAGATATTAAAGGAGTAGGGAAAAAATTGATGTTCATTATTTCCATTATTACTGATATTGTAGAAGGTGAACCCACTTTGGGAGAAAGAGATTCCTGTGTATGTGAATATCTAGTTTGTATTTCCAATAAACTGGACTTGAAAAACTTCCATGTTGTGTCAGTGCGTTGAATATGCGTGAAAGAACATTCTTACATCATCAACCATTACCTACCCTCCGAAAAATTCTTCTCAAGAAGCATTAAGAGTTTACGCTGGTTCCAAGGACTAATCACGATGAAGAATCAATAAGTAAACGGAAATTCTATTCAAGCTCGCTCCGAGGTTTGCTCCCATTTGATTATCCGATCTTCACATCTCTCCTGGCCAATTATATCCAGTCACTTAGCCAGTCTAAGGTTAAACTGCTCGTGTCTTGCACCAGTTCTCTATCCAGTTGTTTGTGAGTTATGAGCAGCCAGGATCATTTTTCATGTTCTTTTTCCAATTTCTTCGGTTGACAAATATTTCCAGCATATTTTGTAGACTCTTTTCGGACAAATATCTCGTGTTTTCGTGGGAGCACCTCTGCCTTCAATACGGCAAATGCCCAAATTCGATCTTTATGGACATTTGACGGTTCAAAGCGAGAGGACTATACGTCCGAAAAGCGCTTAACCAAATTCATAACGTAAATGTTGACCCATCAAACAAATGGGACTGTAACACAAACAGGGGTCCCTAAAACCACTAGGCACCCACCAACACATCAATAGTACTCTTTGGGATAGAGAATAATCTACTCTTCTAGAAATAATTCGTCTGTACTTGTAATCTCTCCCGACCATGTCTATCGATATTGTTGATACGAATAGGTACGATGTATTTATCTTATATTGATATCGTACCTGCTTGTATCAATAAATCAGCTTCACGAACCACTTCGTTTCAAAATGAATTTAAATTAAAACTAAAAAAATTAATAAATTGAAATTACATAAACCGCTGGTTTCCAGGTGTACTTGTTGTATCGGCTTCTCCAGTGTGGGTGACCAACGACGAGGTTGAAGAGAAGTCTCTCGTCGTGAAGTCACCTCGTTTCCTCCATCTCGCCTTGCTAGTCGTGTCTTTCTTTCTAGTTTTCTGCATTCAGAGGTTCAGAACCAGTCCAAATAAAATTTTACTCACCGTGATACGGAAGATTGTAGCGGCGTTTCAACTGAAACAGGCGTTGCGTAGCCCATGTCGCTAGGCGTGTCCTCGAGCTCGCAATCGCAGTCTCCGTCCTCCCTCCCAGAGTGCCACCATTGGATGCACCACTCTCGTATCCAGGACCAAGTAAAAGGCCTTGGTTTCTACAAATTACCAAACAAGAATATATTTATGTGTGAATACTATAGTCCATTTGTTTGCTCTGGCGAACCTCCAAGTCGCTTGTCACTCAGCTATCTTCGTATTTCCTTTCGTGTCAATTTATTTTATTCCCAATTTTCATTACTCACGATTTTCTACTCAGTTCAATGATCTGTTGTTGTGTAGTCCCGCTACGGTTACTAATGTATTGATTGGGGTATGTTGTTCTTTCGAGAAGATGTTAGCGCAGCAAGCATCCAGGTAACTGATAGCCGAAGATGGCCGACACACCTAACTCAGGAGGATCGTCAGAACGAAGATGAATAGTCACGCAGTAAAATAAAACCATGAAATAAAAATTTAAAAAAAAATTGAATGAAATTAGAAACTCTATCAATAGATGGGTTTGATTTGTATAGGGTTACGAGTATTTTGCATTTGGGGATGCTCAACGTTCCATCTCCTTAATCAGTTGGTAGATTTACTGTGCTATACAACTCCTCCCAAACCTACCCGAGTAGGTACTGATTATTTGTCCGTGCAGGATCATTTGAGCTCATCACTGAAGTTTATAATGAGAAGTCGCTCAATTCTGGACCTTCTTCAGGTTGAATTAGCTTATACAAAGGGCACAGCACTTCAATCGGCCTCTGATACCCTTAGGGCTACTATGCGGGTCCATCAGGTAGTTCTTCAATATTTATTGGCAAACTGTTTTGATAATGGAAAGGACCACTACCTGATGTTATTATGAATTAGGCAGTATTGTACTGGAGATGTTTTAGCATGCATTTCAGATCGGTATCTGCTTATTCAGAGCAGCAAAACGCGTACCACTCATAGCCGAGCCCACGTTTAGACTACATCCTCCTTCGATCATATAATTTCTATGCCTCACTACGCCTTACGTGATGCTATCAATTCAGTAGAGAATACGGCTTTACTAGGATACTTGTATTTGAAATTTGCTTCTCACTTATTAATGGACCTCACATCAGTTAACATCGAAGGACAATGGAAAAATCACTTAGTGCCAAGTTTCCACAAAAATAGATTGACTTTGTGATGGTACCTACTAGAATTTCTTCATTTGAGTACCCACATACTTACCAAGGCCACATTATCCTAGATTCAACTGTAAAATTTCCTTCCTCAAGCAAGCTACGAAATCACTGAGCCTGAGTGTGATGTTCTGAAAACCTGGTTTGTTCCTCGAATTATGCGTTAATAATTGAACAGGCCGAGGGCGAGCAGCTTCCGCCGTAAAAGCCAAGATTCGTGGTCACATTCCCCTGCCTAGGCAGAAGCACGCAACCTCATTTCGTCCACCCTGTGAAATACCGACCGTAAAACCCTTGAGTTTCCCGTCCTCACCCTTTTCGTCGGAACAGTTTTTAGTTTATTTTCTGGCTTCCGTTACCTCGATCCCTTGCAAAAGTAATACCGCGAAATGAAACATTTTATTGAAGGGCTCTGGGGCAAAATATAACGAAGGACAAGGGCAACGGGGGAAGTATTGTGTCAGGGCGCAAAGCCCTGTCTAGGAAACAGGTGGCGATTGGGTAGAAAAGGAGGAATACGAGAAGGAATCTACCCTCGGCTTTCGAGAAAATCTAATTTTACGGGTGAGAAGTCAACTCGGGGAGGCTTGCACCTACTGCATATTTGATTGCACTGATACGATCAAATCCGAAGTACCGATTCCACCTTTTGCATGATTGAGGACGCCAAATACTCCGTGGTCCACTTTTCTGGGAAAAATTGAAATACAGCGTTGCTCACAAACGATTTCCACACTTCTAATAAAATACGAAAGCAGAGTTCAGAGTAAATTTTAGCCGTACTTTAGTGATGCTCGAACTTGGACTCGTGCTGCATTTTGTTGCTCGTTTATTTGACTATTAATCTGCCTGTACCACGCCACTGGCCGCAGTTTTGATCTTTCGGCTGGAAAGTTTGAAGGTTAGACCCCAAAAATTTGATGTGGGTATATAGTTTCCGATCCCGATCATTATGACAGTGAGGCTGCCGTGACAGTGTGTGGTAGCAGTTGGCCTCTTAAACTACGAGTATACAATTCTCCCCTCCCTGCCCTTAACGTGAGGTTCTAGCCAAAAGACCCACTAGTTGATATCGTAACTGATTACCGATCGGTACTTCTGGTGCAGGTGCTCAAGAATTGTACCTACTCAAGTGTTTGGGTGGGTCAAGCCAAGAAGGAAGTCAAGGGTTTGGGTCGGGGTGCAAAATTCCGATGTACCGTACTTTTACATTTTCGATTTCAAATTCGGATTCAGCACCCTTGAAAACTTCTTAATTCTCATTTTCAGCTCAAAATGTTCATTAGGTAGGGGTTGCCGGAAAATCCCACTACACACTACTCGCTGGATTCCAGCAATTGAATATCGACAGGAATAACCCAGCAGTAGGTCAATGTGTAGGTGAAGTACACGCGAAACTTGACAACCTCCAAACGACCTGTCCAACAAACAACCTCATCGTCTACCAACTTCAATCTGTTTACAACAATAAATTATTTCTGAAGACCATTCACGAGATTAGGCCGATCTATGCATCTCGTGGAATCATCCCAGATTTCCCTCCTGTGTGAATTCGTTATCAACTATACACCAAAACATGTGTCTGAGTCTTGATTTCCTATGCTCATATTCCGACGTCATAGTCCTACTTGATAATCAGTGGCTAAAAAACTGAAGAGAACAAAACAAGAGCTCCAGATTCGGACCAGAAACCTTGTTCATGCAATTTTCTTCTCACATACCCAATCAGCAAGGCTAAATCGAGAAAAGTACTTTAAAACAAGTGAAATAGTTCATTCATACAGATTCGTCAAGACCTCTACATTTATCCGCTGTTTACCAAAAGTTTAATGTGTTTCCTGAGTGATAAGTACAAGAGCTTTTCATCACCCTCTCGAAGCGATATGTGTTGATAGATATCTACAGTACGATAATAAATTACATGGGCAAATCTACACTTTTTGAGAAATGACAGTTGACATTTTCTTTTTTCACTCCCTGACTATTACTATTACCAATAAGTATAAAAATGTCTCCGTTTCTGTTGTTCTTGATTTCCAGTAATCCAATAACGAAAATCCTGGGTAAAGTTGTGCGCTTGTCTCCACATACTTCTTCAAAAAGTGCAAAAGGAGAAAAAACGTAGTAGGTTCGAAGTTCACTCGAAAATTTCTTAAAACTACCTGAGGAAGACAGGGGGCTGTCTCAAAAAACAAGCCACCTTGTCGTTGACATCTGTTCCCTCTAACACCTCCCTAAAGTACAAGCAGAATAATTATAGGCCCTTTACGTGCTCTAGTGATCTAGGAAAATAGTAGAGAAATTCCGGTTATATCTTTATTTATGTAACTCTCTCCATCAAGCATCAATCTGAAATAACGAATTCAAAATCCCACTTTTTTGATGTGCCCTTGTAATGCTCACAGTACGATTATCTTTCACCAAATATTAAATGACAAAATAATTACTGGAAATCTTACCTTTTGGTATTGATTAGGTTCAATGATGATTCCATATTGATCGACCAGAACGCCATGGTCGGTGGCCCCTGAGACGGTCTTAGCGCCGCCCTCCGCCCTCGCCTTCTTCCAGTCCTCCAAATCCACAGCCTCATCACTGGCAACAGAGTCAAGTCTGTTCAACTCAGTTAAATTTGCTAGATGGCCTCTACGCAAGCGAATCACAAAACTACTTTATTTGCTTCTATCAAAGCTATGGAGCGAATGCAAATACTCCGGGATGAGGATGGCGATGATGTTGGGCTGATGTGTAGAAACGTGTTAGTGTTCACCCTCTCAATCAGCACTCTCTAGGGCGACGTTTACGTGTTTTTAAAGGATTCAGTAGAGCTCTACTCTGATAGGGATGCGATGTGAAAATGTTCAGTCAAATAAAAATCATACTCAAGGACAAGTGTCGGAGGAAGTGTCAGAGGGAAAATCTTCTTCAAAAGCATGTTCAAATCCTCAATCCTGGCCCCAATTGCTTCCCAAAAAAGTCAGAACTAACCTGATAACCTGGTGATTTTCGTTATTATTACAATCCCTGCCTCGAGGATTTTCTTGCGAGTACATCTGCATGGATAAAGTAGGCCTGAGTACTGCTACCAACCTTACTGAAATGTTGCCTAATAGCGCAACTGAAAAAATTTGCTGTGAGGCTTCACACTACTTCACGCACCCGTGAAACCCTGGAAAATATCTCAGAGGTTTTTTGGAAGTTTATTATACCAGTACAAAAGGAGTGAATGCCATGAATTTATTCAACATTTTAATAGCTCTACAATGAAGGTAAGTATAGGCTTTAGTGTGTACACCTACACTTACTAAGTAGAAATATGAAAATATAGTTTGGTGTCTACTGGAACCTCCCTTGAAAGAATTCGACGGGACTCTGTATACAAAATTTCTGCGATGGTTGTGTTGTGAAAGGAAAAATTAATGATTTTGAAAATCCTTATGAATAATTCTGGGTTGCTCCTTTTTTATAACTTTCACGTATATTTGAATCTCAAATTCTAGCTCGATTTTAATATCAATTAGCAAAATTTCGTGCCTATTTTGTTAGCCCTGCGTTCGCTCGATGGATTATACCCTAGAGTAAAATCTTTAGCTGAACCATGATGATGCTGTCACTGACGAAATATTTAGCTATAGATGGAGAACAAGTTTGTTATTGTGTCTGTCTCAGAAATTACAACGATCGTACGATAGCTCACTCTCTTCTCTGCCAGTACATCATCTAAGGTCGCTTCGTGCCAATCCAAGGAATGATCAGAAATCTTTGGGTACCTATTCAAAAAGAAATCTGTGTCTACTATACAGCAATATTGTACGATCATTGCGTTGTAATGTTCTAAAAAATAAAAAAGGGAACAGACGTAATCAACCTGGTCCTGAATTCATTATCATGGTTTGCGAACTTATTTTTTCTCCAACGTTTATGGAGATAGGTGTGCGAAAATAGCATGAAATCGAGAATATTGTCTCCCATAATTGTTTTAGTAAAATTTGAAAATCGGGATTTTGAAAAGAGAGGAGAGAAAAAGTCAAAAATGATTACGGGATGTAGTAAATGCTTGGTGATTGACCAAGGGTCGACTTATATTGGGGTTAACACCCAGAAATGGTGGCAATTGAAGCTGGAGCGCTGGAGATCCTAAGGAGGGGGCACAAGGGTGCCCACGTATCCTCTTCGATAGCCAGGCATCAACAAAAGCAATCCAGCAATCCATCTACTCTCGGATGGTCTGGAGCTGTATGAAAACGTCTTGGTAGAGCACAACAGGGTATCCCTGGAATAGGTGACAGGACAAAATAATGGGTAACGAAAACGCCGACGCGCTCTCAAACACCCTTCATGGGTCCTAAATCGGCAGTTGTATTACCGAAAACCACCTTCAGAGGATCCATTAATGCGAGTGTTTGCTCGCAGACAACGAGGAGATAGTCACAAATTAAAGGTTTTGGAGTAGACGTATGGTGGCTAAACCCAATACCCAGCTTACTGAAGAACTACTTGGGTTGAAGCGTTGAAGGAGCTAAGGAAGATAGTCGGCCTAAATAACCGGCTTCACACCCCTACCCGCCCATTTAGACTGCATATAGATAAGAAAAACATCAATCCTGTGCAGACTATGCGAGGAGACTAAAATGAAACAGCATCCCACATAATCTTTGCATTCCCTGCACTCAGACACCGTAGATTCAATCCCCTGAAGGAATTCCCCTGCGAACAAATAGTCAATAACCTTACAACCCTCACCAGGCTACTGGGTATTTTTGACTAACCCTCAGATTGACTAACACTCAGAGAAGGACATTATAGGCCCCTAGGTTCCGGGCTTGGAGCTCCCAAAAACCCTCCCCTGAACGTCCATCTATACTGTATCCCTAATCATCAGGCATAAACCAGTCACAAATCATTGATCTCGTTATATTTCAAATCGTCAAATCTTTCAGATGAATCCAGGGATCTTCGGAGGAATCTGTTCCCTAAAGCAACTTATTCATTCCATGAGGATGTGGTGTTGGTAAAATGGTACTCGTATTTCTTTTCGTATTGAGATGGAGAAAGCGAATCAAGCGCAAGAAAGCGGAAAGAAGCTTAACGAGCAAAACTTCGGCTGTTTCAAGGCCATCTATTTTGTACTTGTAATATAATACGATTATATAAAAGCGATAAGTAGTATTGTGTAAAAGAAAGGATCAAGTAATTGAAGTGGGAGGCATTCTATGTAGTCATTCAAGGAGGGGTTGAGTATCAAACGGAACAATCAGCTGGAGAACTGCACAGCTTTGGCGAGACGAGAATCAATATAATAAATTATCAAGGGGTAAAGACGGGGATGAACATTATGAGTTCTATGGTGGTTATAGTAGATGAGAATTTATACAATCCACATAAGGAAATAGGGATTTCGGTTATCAAAGAGAATGGTAGTTACGGTTTATGTAGTTACAAGGTAGGTACCTGTTTCTCTAATATGACAAGAGATTAATCCTCACCGGTTTTATAAGGAATTCCGGGAATACCAACTGATACAGTGAGAAGTTGAAAACAAAATGGATGAAGTATATAAGTTTACAAATTACAGGTTGCCTACGGTAGAAATAAACGACAATGGATATGATACGAGTTATGCATGAACTCTAAAAATTGTACATGCTTTGCTCACCATGTATAGGAATCTATACACATATGAGTATTAATTTTGGTACGGTGCCCATACAACATTTCTGCTCACTACTCAAATTTTCATTTTTCTCCAGACAACAGGAAATTAATCTTTTCTTCATTTGAGTAAAGTATATTTAAGACTGGGAATAAAATTTAAAATGTGATGTTTATCGATGAAAAATTTGTTATTTTATACAGTCACGGTACACAGCTATAGGATTCCTTATATTGTTAGCGGTTGTATTTCGATAAAATTCATGGAGTCTCAGAAATGTTTATCAGAAATGTTATCTGATAGTCGGGGACCCATCTATTTTCCTGTGTGAAAGGAATCCGCATATAGCATGACGAGTGTCAGGCGCGAGAACTCCCCAAGAAGTACTAAATCTTCGGTCCGGACACCCCCACAGGACCAAGAACATGAAAACTTCACCAGGTTCCTTTTCTGGGTAAAAACTCCTTTTGTATTCATGAAGTTTCCTTTTGCTCGCTCGTCCGGTCGATAGGAGGTTTCGCCACTTCTGAGAGTACCCCGCTCCAACAAACTACCCCGTCCCCATCAGAACCTCTCGTAGCAACTGAGATATTGGACTTTTGGCAGGAATCCTCAAACAGTGGAAGCCCCATGTCGTGTGTACTCCCGAGTTCGTCCTTCGGGCCTCTGATCAAACATTGGCGAAGCGGAGAAACGCTTTCAGAGTAGGAGTAACAAAAAGCCTTGAGAAACTTGTTACGAACAGGCCAAAGTTGTAATTTACCCCGAGTCCTCCAAATGCTTTAGAGTGGGGGGCCCTAGAAATCCGGTAATGGGATTACGGTTCTGGAGGAGCCAAGTCTATTTCAAATAGATAGCTGCTGAGTAGATTGAACTCAAGAATAATTCTTCCATGGGTAGGTAACTGGTTTTGATTATATTGTTTACGAATTACGATCTTTGAGAGAATTACCATCGTCACTAGCAATTCGAGTACATCAAAGCATCGCAAGACATCATCTGGGCGAAGAGAGAGTAAACTAGAAGCGCTCACCACCAGAAGGTAAGTATTTTCTTATATATTATTATCTACTAGAGCAGAATCAGCTGAGGGTGAATTTTGTGGTGAGTTTATGATTCTGAAAATGATTAAATTCACTTGGTGAACTTTGTTTCCACGAACGTACGTAAAAACAACCCTGCCAAGAAGAAGTCAAATAAAACACTACCATCGACTGATTCGACCAATTTTAGGAAGGTAGATCATGTGCGAAATTTGAGATTTCAAACCCACCTGGTACCTGACGTATCATCTACCTACCTAACGTATACATGGCTATCTACTATGGCACCATACTGCGTCACCATACTGACACCGTGGTACCATGCAGTAAATAAATGTTAAACCTGGGTATAAGTGCTCGGAATGAATAAGTTGGGAGGTGTGTTTCTTGATAGTTGACGAGCCACTCAGTAAGTGCCCATCCCCAGAGGGAAATCGCGTGAAGGGCTGGCCGAAGCGTTTGCTAGCACGAAACCGTCTCTTCCTGGCATGTTTCCTACAAGTTCCTCTCAACAGGTAAATATTTATTCGCCCACCCTATTCGTCCAAATATATACCACTTGAGATGAAGCCACTTGGGTAAGCGTATAAGCTTTCTCATATCACTGTTTGGTCAACTTAATGACATTCACTCATGTGAAAAATGTTAATTTCAGCCTCCGTTGAAAGGTACGGTTTCTTACTTCTTACTGGTTTGAATTTGAACCAACCACAAAAAGGAAAAAAAACCAAGTGCTATAAAAGGTCAGTTCAGATTCTTTACATTGACTACCTAACAGTGAGTGCGAATCGGCTGAAAAATCCTTGGAAACTGGGAATATTCACAATTCGTAGGACAACTTGTGTGTGGGAGCCAACTCGGCAGGATAACCTTCGGGTAACCTCTTATCAGTGAAACATCCTTTTCTTCTTCTATTTTCTTTGAAAAGAAAACAAAAGTCTGCCAAATCGGGTGGGCAGTATTGCTTCCTCACTTTTGTAACGTGGAAGTCAGTGGATAATCAGTTAGTGAGAATTTCACCGAAAGCGGTAGACTAGTTCCAGAGTTATATTACCTATGACAACAAATTTCAAGTTATAACTGTACTTATAGCATCTACCTATAACTGATCCAATTGTGACGAAATTTATAGGCAATCGTCTTGGAGTCAGCCCCCAACCACCCTCCGAATTTGAGCGAGTCGTTCCATTTGGAACTGAGAAACCGTCGTTTCAGGAAATTAACGTTTGCCCATGCGCAGAAGCTACTATGGTCCGACGGCCATGGCAATAATGGGAGATCATTAAGGGGCTAACTTACACAAAAGTCAACGAAATTGGACGATGATTTTGTATAGTTTTGCATGAGACAGAGAAATTGTCCAGAAAAGCTCTGAAACAAAAAATGGAAGTGGAAATTTTGGTTTTGGAGGGCGATTTTTCTACTTCTTACACGAGCTATGGGGGATATGGCTTTGGCTGTGTAGCGTTCTTACTTCGGTAGTAGAGAAAGAAAAAAATCGAACGCCCGGACTTTTAGGAACCGTAGAAAAATTTGATCGCGATTTCCTCAAAGTTTTGGTTTGGTATAAGAAACTATTGATGATAGTAAATAGTATTATGATAATACCAAGTAGGTATTATTATTTACTGAACTGGTAACGGAAAGAGCCTGGAAGAGAGGTGTGGGAGCCAAGGCCTCAACAGAACGAAGTGAAAAACCTCGATGTATGAGGTAGTGAGAGAAAATTAGGTCATGGGGTCACGTTGTAACCTGGAGGGGAGAATCCACCCACCCACGCCCTGAGTAATTGGTTGAGTTAAACGAAAAACGATGGAAAACAGAGGAGGAACAGGGAAAAGGAGGAGAGAGAAAAAAAAACACAAAAGGAAATAGAGAGAAATGAGTTGAAGGCCGTGTGAAAAAACGTCGGGAAATGGGGATTGTCTTAAATGCAGCATCTTCACTTTTCCACTTCGACGAGAGGCAATTAGGGGAGGTCAAGTGCGCCGTGTCTGCTACTGTGGCGGGAGAGGCGTGAATAGTGTACCGTGTTTCCAGCGCTTGTCTCGTGTTTTTACTCTTGGAACGGCTTCCATGATTGAACAGCTCTCGAGCAGCTCGCAGACTGCAGACACTACCGACTGGTACAACTGCCGACTTGGCTGCCTTCAGTGGAGGATACGTAAATAGGATATTTGGTTTGCTAGACAGTCGGACGAATTGATATTCTTCCATGAGTCTGCTATCTATAGTAATTTCTCCATACTCCATTTTGACTCGTGGGAGAATATCAATGGGTAAGTCCGAATGATTACCAAACCGAATATCCCAGAGCTGCAGCTCATTTCCGTACCCATTAAGTAAGGGGTAAAGTTATACCTGCTTGGACGATTACCAAGCGCAAGTAGATACTCATAGCTATACATAGCACGTACATAGTGATGCTGAATATTGGAAACACTCAAATTTTGGTGAACTGTTTTGCAATATTACGTATAAGTAATTCTATACGAGGTAAAGATTATGTCTCATTTTTTATAACTGTTTAAACTACTAAATCCAAGGATGATTATTATGGTAGAAGGTAAATAATCAATAATATGCAGGGAAGACCTTATTCAAATCGAAGCGAGGTTTGAGTGGTGGTCAAGAATTCAAAAGTAGATTATAATGGTTCATTGGTAAATTGGTTCATTTTCCAAACCTAGCCCCGTAGTCTATCGTACTTAATCCCAGACCTTTTAAGACGCAAAATGTGTGAACGTTTACAATAATTATCCGCTCCAGACGGCCAGAATCTATCCATGGATATGCATATTAAATCAATTTTATTATCATATTAAATCCACGTTAATTTTCCGTCCTTGCAGCTCCACAAGTTTTGATTGGATTTCCAAGGATGGCTGGAGAGAGTCTTGCCACTGTATAGTAGACCTCGACAGTTTTCCATCTCAACAATCACACGAAGGCCTTTTTCAACCCGAAGTCGACCTCTGTACTATGGAATCAATGTGTCCCAAGAGCTATAGTAGTTTCTAAACAAGTTTTGCTGGATGAATATCAGGATCTAAATAACTATTATAATGATAATTAAGGAGGTGCTGAAGTCTTCACCGCCGTATATGAAACAGACTCCAAGATCAAGAGACTAATAACAAAATAAAATAAATTATAACCCGTCGGAGGTATCATGTAAAAATGAACGATTTAAAAAGATAGGTAGTTGGACGCTGATCCGTTATCTCAACAAAGAGGGCCTTCCCCAAGTTCTGTTCAATGTCCCTCAGACTCATTTCAGATTGAAGGTTCATACTCGTATTTGGAGAAAAGCTCCTGAATTTTCATTGTGGATGACAAAATAGAGCATTCATGGGTTATGAATGAGGTTGTGGGGTATATGTGTGGACGCAATGGACTCCTGGGAACACAATGCTTTGTTAGGAATGTTACATTTAAAAATGCAGGAGGCATTTCCTTAGTTGGTAACAAGACATCGTGCACCGCGATTGAACCGAACCCATATGGGACTTACCTCGAGTTGGACCGCTTACTGCTGTCTTTCTTGCCCGCCTGCAGGTTTGGCAAGTCCTTCTGCCGTTTCTTCGTCTCTCGCCATATCCTGTAGTAGAGGAAAATCATGACGGAGACAGGCACGTAGAAGGCGGCGATGGCGGTGCCGAAAGTAATGTAGTGGTTCGTCTCGATGAACTGGATGTAGCACATGTTGTCCGGAACCGTCCGTTCACCTTCGATGTAGGGCCAGGCGTAGATCCATGGCGGCCAGAGTAGCAGCGAGATGCCCCAAGCGCAAGCTGTAAGCAGGAAACGCCCTTGATCAATGCATGTATTGGTTTGTCATTGAAGCACCGTCGAATATAAGCTCACAATGTCAACAAGAAAGGGGTTTGACGCCGGAAATTGTCGCCGTCGACGCTTCAAAATCAAAGGCTAAAGCTACTCAGGCGATATCCACGTGTACAAGAGTGGAAACACCACAGGGTCGCTATCCTGACTGTTTGATTAATCGGTGAACGTGCAAAAGGGCGAATGTTAACAAATCCAGATTTAACAATATGTGATTTTTTAAATGAAGGATCTTTTTTAAGTTTACCTAACTGGAATGATTTTTCCTAAGTGTTAGAGTCTCTCATAGAACCACAAGGTAAAAAATGGACAAAAATGATTACTCAACCATTTTGTAATTAAAAAACAGTAATTATTTGTCCATGCACCCTCCTGCCAGGTTCTACCTAAATTCCGTAAAGTTAACGTACACCCATTGACTTGACTCCTTGACTCTTTCTCAATACACTCATCACCTAGTTAACGTGTTATTGTGACCTGAAAAAAAAGAGAAAAAAAATAGCAAACGGTAGACCTACGGTTCTACAGTCAGATCATTTAATAATGATTAATTTTACGCCATTCAACTAACATCAAATACAAACAAATACAACCACGTGGTTTCCCTAACACTCGAAGATGCGATATTTTCGCCGTAACGTTTTTTTATGTCGGTGAAAAAGATTGAATCGTCCTGTTAATCATTATTAAATGATAAAAAGAAAAAAAAACGAATCAAACATCAATAAACCTTTCTCTCATAACTTTCATTCCTGTTCTTCATCTTTTTCTTGTATTAGTAGTTTACGCAACTTCACTGTCACTATTTTCTGCATGAATCAGCCTATATCCTGTACACTATCAGCCTATACATAAGAGCACACGAGCTAGGCACTTTCCTACTTGAGTAGGTAACGTACGCCCCTTTGATGGTGATTCCTATTTTTACAACATAAGCCCTCAATTTTTTGGTTTATTTCTCAAAATCAAACCTAAGTGACGACCGCACTGTACTGGTAAGTACTGAGTAAGTACTGAGTAGTGGGAGAGCTTCCTCACTGAATTTCCATGTCAATTCTTATAATTTGTTTCAGGCCTTCATATTTTAAGGGAACTTTGTGGAAAAAAATTTATCAGCAATACAAGTTTTGGTGAAAGTTTGAAATATTCTCATTTGATTTCTCACATATTTTAAATAATCAATTTGAGTGATCAGGAGTTATCAACGTCTACAACATAGTAACAACCTACCTGTGCTTCGAAGATAATAGGCCAAATTGTAAGGCCCATTGTAAGAAACCAAGAAACTCCAAAGGACAAAATTGCAGATAAATACGTCACATCCCATAGAAAACTAACCCTCTCTCCCTTCGCTCTGCTACTTACGGTGAATTTGAATAATAACTGAAGAGTACGAGGAAAACTGCGACCCCTTCGGCGTTATCAGTTCCAATGACAGGTTCCACTGAATTCCGCTGCAACAACTGAACTGTTTCTCTCCGCTATAATGTTCAACCGATCGCAGATTTCGTCTGTTCACTCCTTCTACGAAACTTTTCCTATCTGCCCTTTATAGGATTTCAAATGTTTTTCCATAGGTTCGAATGGAGGAATGCACAAGCATACAAATATCGACAGGTAATAATTCAAACGAATTCCACTACTGAATGAGGGGGTATGAGCGACGTAAATAGGAAACTCATGCTGTTTATGTATGGTAACCCGCAATGTAGGCATTTCGCTTAAAAAAGAAATTTCCTTTCTCCCTCCATAGTATTCTGTAAAACTTCAACATTGAACCAATGTAGGCAATCAATATTTTGCGATCGTGAGACATATTTGATAATAAAATAAGACTGTGAAATTTATTTAAACCATCACTAACCAAGTCTCTGGTTGAATTTAGCCTCTCCATTAATTGAAATCTCAACATTACCTATCTGATCCCCCCCCATTCCGAAGACATCAGAGAGTAGATATAAAGAATACTGAATACTGGAGATGTATCCTCAAGTTAGTGATCCAGCATATCGCAAAAATTCACGAAACAGAATTGCTCATTAAAGATTGTAGACTAAATGTATAGCTCCGGAATTTCGAGCATCTTATCAGTAACCGTTTGTTACCTGGACTTTGGTCTTTATTATCGTACTATACTCTCAAGCAGCACCTTTTTGGGAAATTTTCATACTTTTTCAGCAAAACAGAAAGCTCTTCCTTATACAAACCGAATAGAGAGGTCATCCTCTTTGTTTTTCCCAAGGCATTCAGAATGGAACGTGAAATTTTTCAACCCAGCAGAGGACGTGGAGTGTATGGATAATGGACTGATTTAAGCTATGTAGAAGCTTTGAATTGTTGGATAGTCTTAAATCTAAATTAGTATTCCTAATTTCACATCGTTGGTATCTCTGGAGAGGAAATAAGTGATTAGCGATGATCTGCTCATAAAGAGGATTCAATCAATTTTGATTATAAAGATTGGATGGATGGTTATGGTTCCATCAAGTTCAAGATTTTCATCTTGAAGTTCGTTAAGGGCGGAATGAAGAGAATAATGAAGCCGTGTACAACATTATCTCCTTGAATAAATTGGGGGCCCGGGTGCCTAATGCGCGAGGTACTAGTTTAGAAAGTGCCAATTACTACCGAGGAGAACGCAGGGGGTTGGAGAAGCCACTGAAGGGGACTCCACGGGGTCGGGAGTCTAACGACTTGGAGAAGGACAGGCGGTTTTAGATTGAAATGTATGGCCGGGGGTGGATGGAGGCGGCAAACGGAGGTTATGATGATCTAGATGAGACGAGATGGGCCTCAAGAGGACCTGGGGGCGGTCGGGTGGGGGCCGAGAGGATAAACTTATGCCCACTTCAGGTAAAAGGCACTTAACAATCTTCCTTCCGCTTCGGCGTTCTCGAATAAGAAGAATCCTTCCTGCCTGTTCACGCACTGGTTTTCTTTTCTTCGCGTCTTTTGCAATCGACGGCTGTTTGGTGAGCATTGGAAAAGAGTTCCTCCATTTGAATTCTAAAAAATCTATCTAAATCTATCTCCACAGTAAAAAACTGATCCAGCATATAACTTTCTTCGAACTTGTTGGGTGAGGGTGAGGATAATTGGCAGTCCTCAT
Source organism: Lygus lineolaris (assembly GCA_030264115.1). Taxonomy (NCBI): domain Eukaryota; kingdom Metazoa; phylum Arthropoda; class Insecta; order Hemiptera; family Miridae; genus Lygus; species Lygus lineolaris. The sequence continues at coordinate 10,704,244 of JAEMON010000008.1, read as the reverse complement.
TTAAAAGGTAGTTTATTCATCGTACTACAACATCAAGCGCTTTCACTCTGTGGGGCATCTTCAGGATATCTAACATTTTTATATGTGTATATACACTAGTCAAATTTTTGTTTTTTTGTTGTCCTCCTCCTCGTTCCTGTTATATGAGATGCATATCTCATAATTAGGGTAAGGAGTGTCAGTCCTATTCGTCCATCACTTCCTTTTCTCGTATGTAGGTGCTACTTATGCTTTT
>JAEMON010000008.1:10666773-10677582 GCA_030264115.1 Lygus lineolaris | reverse complement strand
GGGTGGGGGTAAGCGGGGAGTAATCCCTGAAAGTCGCTTGAGTTTCACAGGAAGAGGATTATAACCCCATCTTGCCTCGTGGAAAAAGAGCCTTTTCGGGCTCCGACGTCTTTATACCGAACGATCATGGCTTGTAAGACAATACTTATAAATATATACGGGATTTTCCTCCTTAATTGCGTCGGCATAGTTTTGGTTCTCGGTCGAGACTCGGTTGGTTTGTTCAACAGACGTTTAGTTCAGGGAGAGTGAGCATTTTTAGCATGTGTTGCCCACATCGAGTGGGGAAAACACGTGGGAATTTTGAAACCGCCGGAAAAACTCAATATTTGAAGAAAATTTCAATTTCAAAAATGACTAAAATATAGGTATTACATGGGGTTTTGAGAGACGAACCCAGATAGGGGACCTATATCAGATTATGAAAAATGGCGCAGGTTTGAGGAAATAGATACATAACTTATTTGCTCAAAACTATTCGTTCTAGTACTGAAAAAATTATCAATGAGGTAGGTAAGTAAGCAAATAAATATTATATGCTTGAAGAAGAGCAATCTCCAAAGCCAGAGATTGGATTCATCTTTTTTACCAAATCTATTTATGGTCAGAAATCAGACTTCAGCCTTGAGCTCTTGTGGCTAGAAAAGCTCGTTAATATTTTAATTTATCAGATTCATTCTAACACTAATGTTCGCTTCAAACATCTGGGTTTATTACAATAGGTAACTAAATTCGTGCATGTCTCGGCCAGATGTTATCTAGAACCTTCTTCGTATATGGATTTTTCGCATGTTCAATTCTTGATGAAATGTAGTCTTCGTAAATTTCTCGATTGAAAAGCTTGTATTTTTTTAAAGTTAATTTGGATAAGTCTCGTTGGGAAACATCCTAGTGAGCCGTGTATAGATTTATTAGGAGTGTGGTCTAACAACTACCTTACATACCGGCCTAATTTTAACAAAAACTGTCTAATGTCAAATTGTAGGTGGTTCCTGAGAGCTATTTACGTTGCACTGGTGACGGCTTTCAATGAATTATCTGAAATCCAAAGAAATCTTTCTTGAAAGTTTCCCGCCGAATTACTTTCTGTTCGTAACCCTACGCTGCTCCCTCAAGGCGGCCCTTGCTGTTATTAAGCAGGTTTTACCACAGCCCCACCCTCTTGCAAGTGCTAGTCTATATTGAAACCAGCTGATAAGGTAGCTCCAACCGAGTCGAGGATCCCATTTATACACCGAGTATAAATCCGCTTACAACGGTGACGTCATCAATCCTTTCGAAATTAAATAAAACTTAACTTAGCGTGCCTCGTTTGAAAGCAAACTAGGAATCATCTCTTCTCACTCCCAACTTTCAAATAACATTTTATCAATCAGTGAATCATTTTTATGGCGAACTATCGAATGTTATTATTCCAACTAACGGATTTTCGGGGCTTGAATCTTGAAATCCCGACGCTAGAGGCGTTCACCATGCTCTTGAAACACGAGGAGAACTAAAAATATGAAACAGATGATCCTTAGTGACAGCCGTATTTACCCGATTGTCGGTCGAAATGAACCGTCGATTCTAGATGAAATAGGAGGGTTACATACTCTGCTATAGATTCTTTACCACCAGGAACTTGCACATATTTTGGAATTTTGAATTATGGCATTTTGGAGCAGGAAATTTGCACATATTACAAAAACCATCAAACTGACTGTAATGAAGTAACAGTTCAGACAAAGTGTGCTACTCTCTCCCCTCTCTGTCTTTAGTACTACCGCGTCTACACAACAAGTTATTATGCATAATATGCTAGTATAAAATCATATCATAATGGCAAATAATATAGTTACGTCTTATTATAATTTCAATCGGCTACCCCTCGACACAAAAAGTTGGCGACGAGGACGGTTTCCGAACCTATCGTTGCAGGAACGAGGGATTTTCCAGGAATTCAGCGCCTCGCACCTTCCTGCCACTAACGGACTTGCAGAGCGCAGCATTCAAACCCTCAAGAGGCGACTGAAAGCTGCTGCATGATCCAACTCCTCTGTCTGCTTGAGTACAAAGCATATTGTTTCGCTACCGTGCGACACCTCTGGCCTCTGGCCAGTCTCCTGCAGAATTGTATCTGATGAGAAGGATTAGGACTCCAGGCCTAACACTGAAGCGCGGGTTTCATTGAGTCCAAGCTCATCTCGGGTTCGTTTTTTTCAAGTAGGGGAGAGAGTTCAGCCGAAGGTTCCCCAGGGAAACGGAGATGTCTGGCGGTTTGGCACTGTTTCGAAGAAGCTTGGCTAATTTTATTATATCGTAGAGTTGGACTCAGAGCGTAGTTTGAAGCGCCACATTAACTAATTGATTGCGACCCTGGTGCCAAGGAAGCGTGTGGTTTTCGCGACAACACAAGCCCCACTGCAGAGACATGGAATTCCATTTGCTGCTGACCATACTGGAAGTGATGACCGATCATCGCTGCAGTCGGCTCTGGTACCTGATGGTGGTAAGAGGGGGGTTGGTCCTAACCAGCAGGGGCCTCCAGGGATCGGTTCCAGTCAGCCTGTACAGCTTGGTGTGCACAGGTCGTCCAGACAGCATCAAGGGCCTACCTATACCCCAGAGACTACATTCACGATTATGTTTGCTGAGTTCCTCATTCGAGTGTGGGGGGGGGGGGGACTATTGTGAAGTAATAGTTCAGACTAGGTGTGCTACTCCCTTCCCTCTCTGTATTTAGTATTTGTTCAGGCCCCGACCGCGTCCATCCAACATGTTATTAATCATGCATCAGAATGGCAAATAATAGTCTAAATTGCGTGCAGTTGCGTCTCATCATTTCTATTCGGCTACCCCTCGACACAACACTGGGTTTTGCCGTTCTAGCGTCACAGGCAGACACAATCTTACCGAATTATATACATATAAAGATAAAGAGAGTTGAGTAAAGGGAGTTGTTCTGAGTTGCTCAGTAGAAATGTTAGAGTGAACTACCTACTCCTTCAGAATCTCACTTCAAATCATCCCTTGAAAATGACGAAATAAAGCGTCGAAACGTTGGGATTACAAGACTTATTTCTGACCGAATCTCAATAAAAACTACAGCTTTTGCTGCAATATATAAAGATAAAGATACAACTATTCATCCAGCCATTGGGATACTTAGCTACCATATATATTATATGGATATAAATATGAAAACTTTATAAATTGGTCCTCAGTATGTCATAGAATGCGTTCTGTCGTTGTAATGGCTTCTCCGTTCATCATTGAATGATCCAGTCAAATAAATACCCCCGTAGGTTCCAATGATTTGTGAGGCTGGCCGTTAGGTACCACATTGCTGGGACACGAGTAGGTAACTGCTCCAAAAGCCAGCGTCGCGACTCAGGGACATCAGTTCCTGAGTTATTGGGGAACCATTTGTTAGGGGGAATCGATCACTCGGCTCGCCTCGGCCCATTAACCACATCCCGGCGACTCTGGGAGGGTCCGTGTCAACAAACCAATCTCTAATCCGACCGCCGCAATCATCCGACGTCCCCTTCTCGCGCTAATTCCGCGGGGTTCGGAGGGAAGTTGGGGTCCTGCCCATCGCGCGACGATTTGCAGCCTCAGCGGTAGTTGCAGCTAGTAATATGCTCCGGGCAGGAAACCAGCTCTCATTGATGTGATTGGAGGTCGCGCAAGGCTTTACTGTTATGAGAGGAGAGACTTCACAGTCATGAAATTTAAGAGGTATGGGAGTCCATTAGTATGACCGTCCACATCACAAACCAGCACCAAAGTCAGTAGTATCGCAATTTTGAAAACCAACATCCATTACTGAGTAACATCCCGCCATTATGATGAAGTAGTGAAGTAAATAACCATTTCACGCTGCATTTTCGGCCGACTGCCGTACCGGCGCAGTGGGGTGAAATGGTTTTTTTTTTCTGGACATGCATTTGTTATCAACTATTCTTATAGGAAATGTTCACTGATTCAGAATATCGATAGTAAAATTGTAAGACCTCGTAAGTACAAAATTTCAAATTTCACAGGAGACGAAAAAAACCTTCTCATAGAAAATGCAATCATGTTATGGTTTCATCGATTTTTGTACCCCAGGCTGTTATCCTGTAACCTGTTATTGGAACCTGTTATTAAAAAATGACCGTTACGGGATAACCTCTCATTGAAAAATAATATTAAATAAAATATTAAATATTAATATTAAATTATTAAAAATTAGTTCATTAAAAAAATTAAATATTAAAAAAAATAAAATAAAATAAAAACGGCTTCGCCTGAAGGATCAAGTCCTAAAAAACTACCTATTCCACTGAAAATCAAAAAATCGCCAAAATCCGACTTACGAGGTCTTACACTTATACTCGTACTATCGATGTACTACCCCAAGTCCCCTGTACCCCAAATAGCTAATTAGCTCCCAAAACATTAAAAAACCTAGAAAATGTACGCTTTTTCCCATTGGAACTCTAGATTGTTTTTGAATAGAAGAAAAGTTGAATAACTGAGAATCCTTAGTCAAATGGGATCATCGCCAGCTCATTAACACAATAGCCATCATTTTCGGAGATTTTTCCAAATTTTCCGTTCTTCGTGTTCATACCTGAAAAAGTCGAGAAAACAAAAAACTGAAAAATCGTACCACTACTGCGGTGAGCTGGCGTTGGTTTAATTCAAAGCGAATCTCGCAGGTCTTCAACTTCTCTTGTACAAAAACAATAATTGTGACCATTTTGAGCGGTCCCAATGGTCAAAAACGTGCTTTTTTTTTAGGTTTTTTGATGTTTTGGGAGCTGAATAGCTATTTTGGGTGAAGAATGTGGGGTTTATTCGGAATCAGCTCAAAATTTCTTATAATCAACTTTCAAAACATCGTCATGTACAACAGAACAACCCCATTTCCCCCCACGGAGGAAACGTCATGATGTTGTTCTCCAAAGAGAGGATAAACATGATTCACCTCAATCAGATTAAACGGTCATTCTTCCCTGGTCCAATTTTGAGAACTGGGAAAGGCAACAACAACTCTCGGTCAAGTGCCCCATAAACTTCCTGGTTGTAACATCGGACCGGGAGTTTTACCAAGTTTTCGTAGAAAATGGAGCTATTTAGAACTTCTTCAACCAAGCCTGAAAAACGTGATTGACCATTGGCTGATGACCATATCGGGATGATTATAGGCTCGTTACAAAAAAAACCAGTTCTTTCCGATGGGTATCGGTCTCTGTCAAAAATGACAGAGGCGTTTGATATGGGAGAGGATTGGTGGAAAAACTATTTCATCATGAATGTGCTTGTTCAACAGGAACATTTCATTAGGGTATTGGTATCTGTCAGCAATAACCTAATCATTTGTTTGACACGTCAAAACCAATCGATTCTCTGTCGAAAAACGGCAGGGATTGCATCAGCAGCATTCAACCCAATCGTTTCTACCAAAAAAAAGTCTCGGTCCTCATCAGGATGTGATTTTCCGATTTCGGTTATTATTACGTAACCTCTCGGTTGATTTAAATTGATCCCGGCTGTAATGCAACAGAGAACAAAAAATGGCACTGTTTCCGCCATCTTAATTACAATTTCCAACAAAGATTTTTTCGGTCATTCCATGCGTCATTCTCGGTTGTATTAATTTTGACCGTGTTTTGAACGAGAACTCTTTTGAGAGTGCTCTTGACTCCGCATTAAGATCGTGATCGATCTTGATTTGGCTCTTCGCTTGGCTCCAGTGGAGAGGGGTTCGCCAATGGCAAGACGCGATAATACTGAGATGTCTGGTCGGCCCCGAGAGGCTGTCACCCATCCAAGTATAATGACCATGCCGGTCATTCGCCGGTCATTCGCTTTACTCCGGTGATCTCACTGGAACCGGTTCAAGGCCACAAAATAAGGCCGTCAGCATTGTATTTTTCTCTCACGTTTTTGCAAAGAGCCGATTGCTGATTCATAGAGAATCGTTTAGAGAGAAACTAGCCCCTACTACCTTCCAAATTTGATAGGAATAGACTCATGCGCAAATACGGAACCAATTTTTTTTTTTTTTTTGGAGATTGTGGTGTCAGTTGTTAATATTTCAAGTTCATTTTTGGCCACTCCTAAATTCCGAAATCATCCATATTTATAATAACTTCCTCACCTGTTGATCACAAAAATATATTACAGTTCTAGTTTGGTATTCAACAAAACAAGTTCTTTCTATTTTCAACTTATCTTAAATACTATCTTAAAATATCAAATAGTAGGAATACAGTACATATAAGTACTCTAACGGACCTCCTACAAGATCGAAACTTATAAGACAAGAGTGGGAATTCGATTTAGGAGGGAGCAAGATTTTCCAGCTCCGTTAAGTGATGGCAAACATTCCGCTACCTTTGGTTGGCTAGGAGCTTGGAAGCAAAATCAGGCACTGTTCATCATAACTTCAAACAGTCGGAGCCAGCAGTAAACCCCGGTATAATGACAGCTATCAGTACTCCAGTCCGAAATGATCTTCGCAATCAGTTATTTCAAACATTTACTGCTCATCACTATAAAGAGGTTTGATGCCAGGAGTGGAACTCCAAGGGGAGAAACCAAGGAAATCCTCGAAGGGGAAGCTTTATGGCGGCTGACCATAAATAAGGAATGAAGGGTGTGGGGGAGGATGTTCAGTGGCTTGTGACACAAGGTGGGGCTTTTACGCCAAGAGATACTTCCCTGGCGAGCTTCCCACGCAGCCGGCGTTCAAAAGAACGTTGCCCCGCGTGACCTGCGCTTAGAGTGGAATTCATACAACTGTAGGTATTATAGGAAGTACAGCTCACAGATCGAAAGAATGCGAATCATAGTGAGGTAGTGTTAGGCATTACTCAGAAGAGTGAGAAAGTTTTAGCATGGAACTTGCTTCAGCCATGACCTAACTGTCCAAAAATGTTACGAAAACATGTCACAAAAAACGTTACGAAAAAATGTCACAAAAACGTTTTTAAAAAAATATCACAAAAATGCGACCCAAAGTTCTCTCATTTCTAAGCTATTCAGTCTATGAAGCTACAATTTGGTATGTAGCATCCTTAGGACTTGTAACTTGATGACGCAAAGAGATCGAATCAGCTGAGCGGCTCCTAAAGCCAATTTCTAGGCTATTCACTATATGAAGCTCTAATTTTATATGTAGAATCTTAGGACTTGTACATGTACATATGTACATGACGACAAAAAAGGGCCCGAATCAGCTGTGCAGCTTATAAAGCTAATTTCCTAGGAAAAATCATAATTTATTACACACCACACCACATCTCACCCCGCCAATTTCCCCCTCCTTCAACATCCTTCAGAGGACTACTGGTACGTAGGTAAACAAAGCTGGTTGGAGTTTCAGCATGGCATTGAAGCAGACAACATATGAAGCAGACTTGCAAAAGCATGTTTCATGTTTTTTTAATTTTAAGCGGTTGAGCTGAAGTAGAACTGCACTGGGGGTGCAGGTCCTGCCAAGGAGCAGAGGGCCGAGTTTTTTCCACATGTTCGATTGACTAATTGTATATGTCATTCTACTCACTCTATTTCTGAGTCTTACAATACTGGTACCGTCAGTCCAGGGACTGTCAAAATTTCCCCGAAATGAATAACCTACTTACATACCTAACTATTGGTTCACACTTTAGGTGCTTACGAATTTGTAAGAAATGCCAAAGCATCGAAATTTCTTTCATTCCAGCTAATAAAAGTTCCAGTCAAGTAGCATGAATGTTAATGAGTGAATTTTCGATTTTTGTTCATAATTTCTTTCAAGATAATTTTTGGGTCATCCTAATAGGAACTTTTAGTGATGATACCGTAATGTGATATAGTAGTAAGGTGGGATTCACCAAAATCCACAAAAAACACCTTTTTGAGTTATTTTTGACACTTAATTTCCAAAATTTATCCCTTAAGAGTTCTGTGAAAATCCTGGCTAACTAGATCATCCTCTCCTCCCTAACCTGAAGAATCGTTTCTGAAACGGATTCCCATCGAGAAAATCTTCAAAAATTGGAAATAGCTAAAATGTTGAAGTCATTGCAATAGCCATACATCTGGACTACCTTCAACACCTTGTCAACCTTTGTCTAAAACGTAGAGAAAGTTGACCGGATATCAATAAGAAGGAACCTTTCTACGGTGGTGTTTCAGAAATTTGGATTTCTGCTGATTGCAATACTCTTCTTTCTTCTCTCAGGTGAGCTGAAGAAATTAAATTAAAAAATTCCATTCATGCAGCGTGAGGTGATGAGCGAATTTTCAAAGAATAATATTTTACCGATTTGGTGGGTGATTCTTATAGGACATTTCACGCTGATTCCGAATACACCATAAGTTCCTATGTTTAAAATGGTTATTTACACCAAAAACCTTAAAAAAAACACGTTTTTTTAAGCGAGTTTTGACTCTAATTTTTCAAAATTTGACCCCTTGGAATACTCCCAATATTCTGGCCAACGAACTCATCCTCCCTTTTGATATTATTGGCATTATTATTTTCAGGAATCGTTTTAGAAAGGTCTGAAACGGATTTCCATGAAGACAATTTTCAAACATTTGCATTACCAAAATTTTGAAGCCATATTGCTACAGCTTCATTTTCTTCGAAAATTTGCTAAAAGGGGACTTGCCAAGGATTAGGACACAAAGCAGTTTACGGAAGAGTAATGCAACGAAAAAGAAGAGTATAGGTAATACTTATAGTATTATTTAAAAAATGTATGATACAAAAAATTGAATGTTGGACCTATCACGAATTTCTTGTATCATGTGTCCATTGGAACTGAAACTGACCCAGTACTGTAATTACGTTGCCATCCAGCGGAGAAAAGGTCTCTCTCTTCTGTCATATTGCCTCTTAAGGAAACAACGGGCGTCTCACTCCTGGTAAAGGAAAAAAAAAGAGGAGAAGAGTTTACTCGAAAATCGATGGTTCCCGACCCCATCGCCTCCCTTTGAGAGGAACGACTGAGCGGAAACCCGCGGGTTTGGAGCAGATCAGATGAGGGAGCCCTGATCTTCCGTCTCGACGATTCACGTGATATGGAATTCCTACCCCCCCCCCCCCCCCCCCCCCTTCCATTTCCACAGCCATCACTACCACACCAGCATCCACCATCTTGACTGCTGTACCTGATCTCTCTCCTTGATATCTCTCAGTCTTCCTCGAGGTAAGAACCCTGTTTACTCCAAGACTTCCTGATAAGATGGTGGTTGAAGAGGGATATCTTACAGATCTTAGTTCTGATATCCTAGAGACCTCCACCTCGGTTTAGGGGTGCTAGTCATGACTGTCTAGATTGTATAGATGTTCGTCAAATCTGGGGTCCATCAATCCGCGTTCCCCACTCCTGCCATTCGTTGACAATATCCTAAATATTGATGAGGTGTATAAAACATCAGCAAGTGAAGAAGTGGACAAGTGGAAATGATCGAACAATCGCTGATCACATATGATGGTGATTCATGACAGGCTGGTCTCAAATCGCACTGAGTGCTGGTCATAGTGACCCGAGTGTCTACTCAACCCTCTGTTATTTGCACTTTCAACTTCATTTTTCTCTAACCACTCCCCCTTATCTTCGTGCACACCTGGACCCTCATTTCAGTGTGACCTTGGCCTCCTTACGTGAATACCTGCGCAAAAAACCCAATTCTGACGCGACCTCAGTGTTCGTGTAACAGCTGAAGCCCAAAATTCAGTCTTACTTGATCGACCGAAATGTAGTGATTCTTCGTCAGACTGAGGAAGAAGCTCCGCCGAAAAAGAGGAGAGCACCAACGACAATAAATAATTTTCAATTCTGCAGCCACTGCAAACAGACCATGCGAAAATCACACCCATCTGCTCTGCACAGACTTCAAAGAATCCGGCTAAGAACTTTTCCCTCATTTATCGAGCCTCTGGATAGGTGCCTTCTTGGGTTCGAAATATTTCGTCAACACTTTATATTTTTTCATGAAAAACATGTGAATTTTAAGACGATTTTCATTTTTAGTCGCATTTTAGATGGTCTGATAGACACAGTTTTTTACCCATTTCTATTTCTTCTTTTGGCAATTTTTAATCTTTTTGAAAGAGGAAAACGAATGTTTCTATATTGTTATTGACAAATGTTTTGGTTTTATATTCAATATAATTGATTGATGTTAAATATCATAAACTTTACATGATCATTTAACCTTTCTTCCGATACATTATCGAAAATAATAAATTAGGGCCATAGTGACCCGACCTCAGTGGTCACGTGGGGAAAAACACCTCAGTACTGGAGGGTTAAAGAATTTGAGCTCTTATAGGAAAGTCACGAATATATACCATTATATGGTATATATTATTGATCAGCGTGGACTCTCCTATACTAAGGATCTAATGATAGACCTTAGTAACCGGGTTTTCCTGAGAAATTAAGAATTTTCCAAACTAAATTCAGAATTTTCCAAACCAAATAGAATGATCCAAACCAATTCCAAAATGTTAGTGATCGCATTCAGAATTGAAATTACAATAAGACCAAAAAGTAAAAAAAGTGTAGGTACCTACCAAGTTGGGTGGGCAGTATAAAAGCCACCTCTCATAACGTGAACGAATGTTAATTTTTTATGCCTATAATCTGTACTCATGATTTTTGGTAATTCCTCAGATTTTTCCGTTTTATCGACTTTTTCACGGCTGTTAAAGTTGGAAAAACGGGAAATTTTTTTAAATTACCAAAAATAATTACTACGATCGATGCACAATTCTCAGGTCTTCAGCTTTTCTGGTATAAAATGAAAAATGTTGGGCGGTACCAAAAACGTGAATTT
>JAEMON010000008.1:10582693-10596167 GCA_030264115.1 Lygus lineolaris | reverse complement strand
TATAACTTCCACCGTCTGGTCCGACGCAGACCGATTTTTTAGTATAGGAACTCTAACACCACTTCACGATTGAGTTTTCGAGGGTTATCATTTCGTTTTTTCCTTGCACAAAATGGCGTCCAAGAAAAATTAGAATGTTCTAAATTTGCCCAAAAGCTAAAAAAAAAATGCTCAGCCAGGGTGCGCCCAAAGCTTTGAGTATGGGGATGGACAAGCTGACATCAGGAAGAAGCAGAAAAGTGCCCTTCTTCCACTCCATGTTTGGGAATGAGAAAACTCAGAAAAAATCGTGTGATGTGGCTTTTAGACAGGTCATATCTACCATGCCACTACAGCCAAGTGTCAAATGATAAATTGTGTAAACCATGATATCATTATCATGGTTTGTAGAGGCTGAACGAATGTGTGAGTTATCTGTCGCTGTTATCACAATGCTTGTCAGTCCATGTGAACCATGTTCTAGTAAACACTACTCTCTCAGTTATTTCTGACGGATGCACTATGCGTGATAACGGATCATGTAAACAAGGCCTTGTAATCACCATTGGTTGAGGTAAATCACGTTGAAGAGGCGCATTTCTCAGCTCAGTCATTTTTTATTATCGTATCATTTATTTTATTTAGTCATTTTCAGTGATGCTCAGAAAAGGGCGGAGCAGCTTTTTCTCGCCAGGTACTGGTAAGAGGGAAGTGGCAGCAGAAGAAGGGAGGCTTTCCCCGCCTACCTGCGCTAACTTTTGGCAGAAATGCGCCTCTTTAATTTACTTTGATTTACCTCTAACTTAGTAGGTACGAGACCAGAATTCAGTTAATGTTACCATTGCTTAATGCACGGTGGAAGGTTCTTAACTGCATTCCTTATATAAGCCAACTGCGCCTATTTGTGACCCTATTTTCAATATTCAGGAGATTTCCCGTCTGATATGAGGCTGAGCCCTGAGCCTCTTAGTTTGGCGCCAACTCCAGAAAGGAGGACTCGATCTCCGTTAGAAAGAGGTCACTCTTTCGACATGCCGTCTGACAATGACTCACCACTCCAGGTTGCACAATTTTCATCTGAATCATATCACTATATTATGCAAGCATGATGTGTTATTTCAATATATTTTTTTTCTGTATTTTTGAGTCTCAAATCATGAAATCGCAGGTCGAAATCGTGTAAATATTGAGGGAAGTTGATGTGTATGCCTTTGGTTTCCTACCTATCGTATTTTCTGTTGTTGAGCCCATATTTTATTAGATATACTTGATTAGGTGATATTGATGACTTTAAATGGTGCCACACTCAATGACGATAATACGTACTTGAATAGAATAACAATTATTCAGAAGTCACCTGCAATCAATTATTTTATATCCAATGAGGTGCAAGCTGGTGCAGATGTCCTGTTCACTGCTAAAGCAAAGCTCCATCTGTGTGTGTGTGTTGTGCTTTTCTATCCTTTCGGATCCATGTTGCCTTCGGCCTTGCAGCCATGATAAGGCATAAGTAGTAAGCTCCATCTTTTGTTCCATTCTTTTTTGCTTATAACCTTCCCTCGCCATAACATGAAGGAACTGTCATGGCGTTCATTCAATATTTCACAACTCGTCGAGGAATGAGATACTGTATGGAGTTATTGGATGTAAGTAAAGCATGCGTTTTTCTCATTATTCACTCCCAGCATGGTCAAGGAGTTTGTCAAATGGTGAATCCATGTTGTTTAGACTTTTTTCAGGTGCCGCTATTATGAAACGGGCAATTCCACTGAATATCCCTGCTCATAAATTATTGTCATGTTCGCCATTCGTTAGGTAGAAACTAGGTTGTTTAGTTCCAATTTGTTAGTTTTAAAACTAAATGTCATGACTGCATGCTATTCTCGGCAGTGACGCCGGGGTTGAAGGGTTTTGAATTTAATTTATTAGGTTTTCTCATTTGAGCCGGTAAGTTGTCCTTCCATTAATTTCAAGATCCATTCATAGATGGTGGTTGGAAACTTATTCAAAGCAAAGATGATATCTGCACATAGAAAGTGCTCATAATTTCCTGTTACCTACTTGGTTTTCATTTGCCCAGTGTACATTTTGTTATAGCTAGCCCGTATGAATTTGATGTCCTAACATACAGTATGTACCCGTTTTGTTCCCAGGGTTTAAGTGCCGAAGAGCTGAACTCAATGTGCAAACAACCTGAAACTACCCTGCTTCTAAACGACAACGATAATTTAGAACAGAATAATGTTTCTAAATTTAACAATAATGTTCTGATTGGAACCGTTAATTCTGAAAAAGAAGCGATGATTATCATGAATCAAGGCGCATTTGCCGAAGGTAGTGTCAACCTGTACAATGAAAAAAAAGTGGCAAACGGTATTGATAATCCTCGACCTAAAAGCGAGGAGTTTGCTGATCGCATGGTTCACAATGACAGTACTTACGCAATGGAATGTTCTGCGTCTTACGATGATTTGGATGAAAGAAGTTATTGCACTGAAAACCAGCATACTGGCGTTTCATCCTCTCTTGATAACATCGATTATGACAATGGAAAGAGCCTTAGTATTGAAATAATTCAGTCCACTGGTAATTTGGACGATACTCTATCCATCACGACGACGAAGAACATTTTCAGGGAATGCCATTCATTGGAATTGCTTGAGGCTGAAGTGGGCGACTCCAGATCCTACAAAAACAGCAAGAGGCATCACCGAAATAAATCTATAACTTTATCAGGGCAGCCACAACTTTGGAAGAGTGCTGGTACTTTGCCCAAGACCCACAGCTTCGATCGAGGAAGCATTGATGCGCAGCTGATGTGCTATGACGAAGCTCTGAGGCAGCTTGCTAAGGTGAGAAAATCTACAGGGGCCAAAGACGCTCAGAGCAATACTTCTCCCGAATTGGATTTGAAACTTAATAAGAGCGCTAAATCGCTTGATCATGTTGAAATGAAGAGTGTGGGCTCAAGTCCTGAAAGCTTTCGCGGTCGCAGTACAGAGTTCAGAACTCCAACAGATGACGAACTCGATTATTTGGATAGGGATAACAATTTTCCCCCGCCACCCATTCATTTTCTTGAGAACGAAGACAGTGAATTGTGTCAATTGGATTGCGACGACAAGTCCCTTCAAATAGACGTACTTCCTATGCCAATTTCGATGCTGACACCTATCAAAGAAACGCAGATAGAGTGTGATTCATTATCGATCGCAGAACCTTTTGAAAACGAGCTTTCTTTGAGTGAACGCTCCAACATCAGATCTGATGGAACACCTAATCATTTCAACGTAGAAGTCATTGTGAACAGCAAAACGCCTGAAGCTTCTCAAAGTTATGACGAAGCAATCGTGCCTGAAGCGCCAGAAACCAGTGAAACCACTTTGCAACTCATTGATGACGTATTCATTGAAGATCCAACCCTAGCAGAACCATATGACAGATATTTCGTCGACTTGAAAGCTCTGGAAATGGTGCCCTCGGCTGTTGATTTCAATAAAATTGTTTTCCCTGCTGACAGCCCCAGCCCGAAAAAGGGCAGCAAAAACTATAATACTAAAACCTCAAGTAAGTTCCCTTCATTACATTTTGTCATTGGTGGTATTTGCAATGTAAACTGTAACAAACCAACTTCGGAATTGTATAAATCAGCTAGTGAATCCGGGTGCTTTGGAAAACCACTCAGAAAAAAACGAAAACTTCTTCTAGCTATGAAAGCGACTGGTGTTGGTGGTTCAAAGGACACCGATAACGACGTTAATGAAGAAGATATAGATGAGGAAGATGGCGATTCCGAAGAAGACGATCCACCATTTTGGCAGAGTACCGAGAAAGGAGGTTTCTTTATTAGGCAGGACACAATCGTCGCCAAAGAGTCTGAATCACAATTTTTCACCAGGTCAGTTCCTTATATCACGAAGAGCACAACGAGATGCTCCAGATTAATTATATCATGTAAATACTAATACTTGCAAATCATAAAGGTTGCACTCTAACTCATTCACAATGAAAATATGGCTCTCACAACTCTGGATCACGTAGATGTATAAATTTAATTAAGTACGAAGAAATAATGATTTCGATGAAGAAATAATGAACTCCATTCATTTCTCACTTTTTAATTAAATAGCGTTAATGCAGTTGAATTGTAAGTTTATTGTTCATTATTTTAGGCCCGAACTAGAAGCTATACCAACTACATCCTTTGGCAAACCTGCAGGTATGTGCCTTCATGACAAAAGTTTGGTTTCATCTCATTCCTTGAAGCTGGTTGAGTTGATAGTTTGCCATATCGTGATTGTCTCTTTTGTGAATCATTTACACGTATTTTCAGTGCGGATATCTTGTGGTTCTCCCTTACAAAACAGTGAAGCTGAAACGGCAAGTGCTTCTGATACACCAAGGCTTTCTCCCATGGTAATTATTATTATGTTACCATGATTACCTAGCACTTGTTATGTATTTAGCTTTCGGTCGACGTCTGAGTCGATGTTCGTTACCCTCATGACTCACGACATATCGATAGTAAAAGTGTAAGACCTCATAAGTCGGATTTTGGCGATTTTATGATTTTCAGTTGAATAGGTAGTTTTTTAGGACTTGATCCTTCAGGCGAAGCCATTTTTCCCGCCTTTGTCCCATCTCTTCTCTGTGGCCGTGTGTAGAAACTTGTAAGTCCAAACCTGCCAGGGGTTTAGCAAGACCTTGTAAGTAGGGATGGGCGAAACTGATATTTTTTAATAACAGGTTATCCTGTTACCTACTGTTATTTTTTAATAACAGGTTCCAATAACAGGTTACCAGATAAGAGCCTGGGGGACAGAAATCGATGAAACCATAACATAATTTCATTTTGTATGAGAAGGTTTTTTTACATAGGATATACATTATGATGGAAGATTATTCAATTTTGCTGTGTATAAGATCACCAACTGAAGTACATGGTAGACAACGTCTATTTGAAAAATGAACGATAAGTGATTTGCAGTAAAATTTCTCTTGGGCTAGGTACCCTTCTTCTGATAGTTTCCTAATTACCTACCGGTGTAATATTAAATATTAATACGTTTGGATGTGTATATAACACAACATATTTATTTGTGGATCAAGTGTTCAATGAAAATGTCGAACAGATGAAAATTGAAGAAATTGTGGTTGTTACTTGAACCCACAACCTCTGGAATTCTAGCCTACTGCTCTTACCAATGACCTGCACCCAAAAATGTATTTTTTGACAAATATTTCTGGTGACAAATGCTATAGTAAGCATGGCTTACCATTGAAAATGAATGATTTGGTCTTGAAATTCCTGTTATGATTCCTCAGCAATTTGAGATAGGTCAGAGTGCCATGTGTGTGGCAGAGTATCGACCTACAATATTGTGCTTCATGGAGTGTATATAACGTGATGTCAGAAGTTTAAGGAAGTTACCTCACTTAAGACAAATAATGGATATAACTGCGAACTAATTAAATTTTTCCTTATATTATTTATCAATGCAAGAAATATTCCATTAATTGGTTTCATTAATTCGCTATTTCAAGACTCATTTGTACAATAGCCATTATCAGCCACAAGGCTGCCTTATGTAGGTACCTATCTCCAGGCTTAAGAGATGATGGCTATCTATTGGTACCAGGATAATCTTGAGTAAACTTTTTAGCAGAAGATGGTGCTGGTTCAATGAAAATATGGTCACAGCTGAAAGGGGGAAAATGTGGGTTTTGAACCCACAACCTTTGGAATACTTGCATAGTGCTCTTACCGAAAAATCGTACTACGGGTCACAATTATAGATCTGGGCAGATTGATCTACCGAAATTTAATAAATTAAATTAAAATGTTGAAATCAAGTTCAAAGTCTCTCGGCTGCTGTGAAGCATCACTCAGGCCTATAGTTGCATTTTTTTGTGCGTCCTCCCGCCTTCACCCAAGTCGTGATTGTCGACAGAGTTCCAAGGACCCAGCTCATGCTCACCTCTGTGAGGCATCTCTGGCCAACGGTGTGCTTCAAGAAAAAGCTGCAGCTCTTATGGACAATACCGAAAGGCTGAAATATGAATTGGCTGATGCCAGGCAGGCTGAAGCAGTAAGAGTGGACACTATCTCAATACTCCAGAGCCAAGTTAGTGTAAAAGTAATGAACACAAAACACACTAGTAGGGGTGTGTCTTTTTCTACCTTCTAAATGTTATTGAAGTTCAAAAAGTCAGTCGCTCTTCATTTTTTAAATTTACCTTCGTTAATGTTATTTCAGCTTTCGAGGCTGGAAGCCCAGTACGCTGAAGCCCAAGAAGAGGTTTGCACACTGAAACAAAAAGCAGATTGTGCTGAGTTGGAGTTGAAACATCTGAGGGAGTTATGCGCTTGTGTAAGTGATCCATTGAACATTGCATGAATGTGTCAATTATTCAATAAAACTTGCAGAACCCTGCAATCATGCGAATATTAGATTTGAATTTGCGAAAAATTTATTAGTGAGAAATTGAAGACATAATCTTCATTTTTGTAGTATCTAGCTAATATTTATGCCAATAACTACTACTGCTTATCTCCTTAATTGGTTGGTGACTTCCTAGTTGAGTAGAGATCGAAATGAAAGACCCACGAGTTCTGTGAAGCAGCTTGTTGACCAAGCTACAGCTTCTACGCCTACAGAAGACGACTACAGGCAAATTCATATGCAGATTATGATAGTAAGTTTCGTGTGCTCTAATTGAGGTGTTTTTTTTGTTTTTTTTTGTATGATCGGAGATTACCTGCATGAATCCGATTTCTTTATTTCGTTGTAATTGCTGGTTTCACGTTATTCAGAAACATTTGGAAGACTCGAAGAAACTTGAGGAAGAGAAGAACCATCAATTGGTGCGTCATTTGGAAGAAGTCCTAACAACCAATCAGAACATGATATCTGAGAAGGAGGCTCTCATTGCTCAGAACATAGCGGATGTGCGCAAGCTACAGGAAGACACTCTCTGTTGGAAAGACAGGTTCGTTGTTTGTTCCCCTTTATTATTCGTATGGATTGGACATCCAGAGTTCTCGGATTCGACTCCTTGTGCTTCCCTGTTTTTTCACCTCTTTCCTGTTTTTTTGCTTCAATAACCAACCAGGCCCGTATTGTTTCAATAGGTTTCAATAGTTGTTTCAATAGGCTATTTACAGTTAGGGTGACAAATTAACATTTCATAAAATGAAATTTTATGTTGATGTTTATGTTTTATGTTGATGAACAAGTTAGTCTCAAATAATGAGCGGTATCTGGCTTGGAATATATCTGCTCGCTGCAGTTGCTCAGCGCTGGTCTAAATATCCAGAGGTCTTGGGTTCCTTCCTGGTTTTTTTTTTAATCTCTTTCCCGGTTAGCTTCAATAGGTACTAGTTTTATTCACCTCACTATGGGCGCTCGACTTTGTCCTATCAATTCTAGTGCTGTCGTCACCAAACTGGTTGAGTTAGGTAGGTAACTAGCTAACTCGAATGTTCTGTACTCAAGATAGTTAACTATTTCTCAAGTATATGAATTTTTCAGATATGAAGAGCTAGCAGCGAAATTGGAATTGCTGGATAAGAGACTCGACCCCAGGTTGATTGAAGCTCAAGACACCATCGCCACTCTGAAGCGAACAATCGCAGTCCTTCAGCAAGAAAAATCTCACTGCAGACGAGTAAGTTTTTCGATTTCATATGAACCCAAACTTCCTCAAACTGCTGAAACGATTTTGGATTGTACCTTTGGAATGATAAAATTCTAGTGGTGGTTATAGGCTGAAGTGGACGTAGTAGGTAAATCCGCATCCTTCATTGTCAAGTAGGTCTTTGCATTTATCTGTCAACTGCAGCTAGTCAAAAACCCTTCATCAAGTGAATACAAAATACCTTGGAAATGACTCGTCGCTTGAGTTTCTGGCAACAGGCTGTGGTAATGGGAACTGCAAAACATTTTATTTTGGTTTACTTTATCCAAATTCATCGTCTCAGACTGAATTTCACATTCGCCAGCTAATTTAGATCCCTGCCATCTACTAGACACTAGGTTGTGAAACGTTGGTTATATACAACGTACAATTACAGCCTTCTGGTGACGCCTACTTGCATGATTCGTCCTATGAAATGTGGTTGATTCGATCATTGATGTATTAAGTGGATTCAGAGTTATGCCCCGCTATCGCAGACGCTCTGTTTCCATCTCGTCGTCCAGTGTTTACAGTGTGGACTCGAGAAATGATGATACTGATCGTTCTTCGGTTGTGGATAGTCTAACTTCAGACTCTATTGCAAACGAAAGACCGTCTTATAATTCCAAGCCCACCGTCAGAAAAAAACGTCGGAAGAAGCCAAAACGAGCAGGCTCCAAAACTAAAGATCAGTCCGACCCATGGCTTGTCAAATGGCTGAGCTCAGAAGTAGTCAGAATTGCAAACTCTTTCTTAGAGTGTGGGAAAAAATGCATTCGTTATTTGTCAAATAGCGAGATCTCAATCAATAAAAGTCTTGATAGCAATTCTGAACGATCTCCGCATGTAATTGAAATAAGTGGCCACGGAAAACACAAAAAAATACGGAAATATGCCGTTGATTCGTCGACTTTTGGAAAACGAACGAAAAAAGATGAACGTGACAAGTACGTCCCGCTTCCTAAAAAGGTGAATTTTGTTTCAATATTACATTTTCTTTGATCGTGAAATGATAAATAAACATGATGGAATGTCATTGGTGATCATTAATCAGGTATTAGAAATCTATTTCTTTGCATCATTTCTTAGTAATCGTTGACACTAGGTATTGTCTGGGACAGACACACACTAGCTATTGCAAGGCCCTCGATGTTCGATTTCGTATGTCAACTTTGAACTGGGAGGAATTGACGAGCTGATCACTCGTCATCTCCATGCAGGTTCTTACCTGCAGCCAATCGACTGGCCCTGGTTTTTTTTGGTTTTTTTTACGAGCTACCCCCACTCGGCAGACTCTCTTGTTTTTGTGCAAAGCCCACAGCAGTCGCCCTGCTCACCCAACCCTGTATCCGCCCCATGCACACACTCACGCATGGCAACCAACTTGCTGATAGCCTGTAATCCTGAGGGTGTCTTATTCAAATTATTTTCCATCTTATGTAGTCTCGTTGGTTTTTATCCCGAAAATTCGTATTTACTTCCATTTTTAAGAGCAATCAATAACCTATATGTCTACCTACTCAAATTGACTCTCCATTTTCAGCGATTATCATATAGTCGAGGCCCTCTTCCTGATTCGGTTGCAAGCAAAGGCCTTACAACCTTGGGTTACGATAAAGACTGCATTGAAGACATATTGAGGATTCTGAAAACTGCGTATGGTGGCTCCAAAAAGGTTAACTTGTACAAAGTCACTCTCAAGGGAAGCAATGCCGACAGCAGCAAACTTGAAGATACCAGTGACTATGATAATGTCACCACTTTGGCACCTTCTGATGATGTGGAAGACGACGGAATACAATTTTTATATAAATCCGCCTACCCAAGTCTTGAATCTTTACGAATAGCTACATCCAGCATTGAACGGTGCGGAAGAAGTTCAGGCGTGATCAAATCTAGTGATGAGCCTGGTCAACCAACCATGACTAAGCCACAGCGTAGGAACCATGATCAACAATACAATCCACCAGATCTAAATCCTAACTATAAGTCCAGGACCAAGGTAGATACAGCGTTTCCTCTGATACATGGTTTCTCTAATCCCAACAAAGACAACAAGAAAAGGAAATTTTCCTCAAAAATGAATAAAGGAAGTGACTTTGTTCGCTTAGAAGATACCAATTGTAATGATATTGGGGCTCTTCAAAAGATGGGGATGATACCTCGTAACTCGAACATGAAAAAAAAAGGCTCCTCGAAAGGACCTGCTCCATTTATACCTGTCGGATCTGTGCGTGAAAACTTAGTAAGTAATGGGGAGCGAGTAGTGAACAAATTTACTGGAAACCAGAGCAACATACGTGTAGACTTGGGAGATTTGAATTATCTTCATAGACCTGAAGATCGATCTGATCATTCAAATTCTAACAGTGGAGAGTCAGATAATTCATCTACGGGAGGTGCGTTTCTGCAATGCGATTTAGTAGAGAATTTTTATGGTGGTAGAGAAGTAAAAATGTCAACGACTAAAACTCAAGTACCTAGGCTTAGTAAGAATGTGATTATTGCAAGTTATCACGCGGAACATAGCACTGGCTCCAGTGAAAGTGCTAATGAACAAGAAGAGCGTGGTATTAATGATAGTAATGGAGAGACTCAGGATTCTGAAGTAGCTGAAGAAACTAAGCTACAAGAACCTGACAGAATTTTCAAAAAACCGGTTGGAAGTAGGAGCAAATTGGTTGGAAATGGCAAGCAAATTAGTACAAAAGCTGATGGTGTGGAATTTACTAAGGAAGATGGTGATATCCAGCAGAATGTATTTGGAAAAGTTGGACCAAGTAGAATGGTAACAGCAGTGAATGGCGAACAGTCAAAGAAAGATTCAACTGTTGAGCATACTAAAGACAGTGAAATATCAATTGGTAGTGCCAGGGAGACGAAACGTTTGAGCACTGAACGTAATAGCATCAGCTTGAGCATTCATTCCCATCAGCAACCTGCGGAGAGAATTGAATCTGACAATGGAAGTGCTGATGCGCAAGATACCATTAGCAAGAGGAAACAAAAAGCTGCTGATTCTTCTGGAACCAGTTCTGGGGCAAGCAGTGATGAATCGCGTTTTGCCGGATCTGGTGCTGATAATGGCGAAGATACTCGTAGTAATACCCAGAAGAAAGTTCCAGAAAAAGTAATTGACACCCCAGTTGGAACGAGTGGTGTTGAATTGGCGGCAAAGGATGGAGAAAAAGACAACAGTTCAAAAACTGAACCAACCAAAGGCAGTAAAATGTCAGTAAGTGGTGATGGAGGGACGAAACGTTTGAGTACTGAAGATGATATTCTTTCCCATCAAGAATTGGATAAGATTAATGAAACCACTAATAGAAGCACTGATGTTAAAGATCTCATTGACAAAGGAAAACAAGTAGCTATTGAATCTGCTACCAGTGGTTTCACAGGGACAGATAAGGTAAGTCATGATTCAGCTGGATCTGATTCAAACCCTAAAACATCTAGTATGGTTGATATTATTAATGCCGTTGAAGGAGAGATTCTATCCAGTGCCAAGGAGACGAAACGTTTGAGTACTGGAAGTGTTGTTTCTTCCCGTCAACAACTGATCAAGGATAATGAATCTTCCAGTAGACACACAGATGTGCAAGAACCCTCTAGCAGCGGAAAGGTAATGAACTCTGGTGAATCCACAAGTGCGGGAAAAGATCCTTCGAAAGAACATATCGTGAATAATGAAAAAAGTAGACGAATATCGCACGAAACCAGCAGTAAAACAGGGATTATACGTAAATCGTCGCTTCCTTCCGAGAAAGGCGTTGATTCAGGTAATCACATCAAGTCTGACGAGAATACTGACCCTCTTATTGCTTTAGTCGAAAGCCAAAACGCTTCTCATCTAAGTGAAAAAATACCATCTGACATACCTAATGAACCTAGCGTTCCCAGCTCTGCTATTAGTAACCAACCTAGTACAAGTAAGCTTTGGCCTGTAAATCAGGAGCAATTGCTTCAGGAAGCTAAAACTGCCGCAACGATGATTGGAAGCACGGTGAAACCATTCGGTGGAGAAGGAACTAAGGATGGAACGGTAGTTATGAGTTCAACTCGTTTGGAAAATTCCAAAGCCATTCATATTAGTTCAAACATTGCTCTTATTGATCAAGAAAACACCGAACGAAAAGATCGTTCACCTAAAGAAGATTCAGTGTCTGCCAATGTTGACGTTTCAGTAAGCGACCAAACAGGTTTACTGTTGTCTAATAATAAAAACGTTTCAAGATCGGATGTAAAAGTGTCATTGATTACTCCTGATGAGGAGTTTTCAAGAAAGGAGGACAAAGATACAGGTGGTCTTTCTAAAGCAGAAGAAAACCTAGAAAGCAATCAATATGTAAACCAGACGACAAAAGCTGATGGAGTTACCGTTAGTCGTACATCTCTTCAAATAGCGCCAAATACTCCTACTTCAACAAACTTTGAACCGAATGTGCCTAAAAATAATGAAAATCCCATTAATGACAAAGCCTCTATAACTTCTCTTAAACACCCAACTGATGATGTGGATTCGAAAACCCCTGATACTCGCAAATCTTCAACAATTAGTCACACTCCTTTACAGGTGGATGACAGTCAGGTTGGTCCTTCTGAGGGCGTTATCAGGCCAGTCCATCGATCCAAACCCGATGTTACTGAAGAAAGCGTGAAACCTTCCAGAAAAAGCTTTGCTAGTCGTCCAACTGATCTCAATCTAAGTCTATCAGAAAGAGCTGCTGCTGCCAGAAATCGTTTTAGTGTTTCTCGGGAGCTCCATGGTTCTTTCCCAACAATCAAAAGGAAATCCGTTGATAACCAGGACTCCACACAAATTCCAGTTCAACAAGGAGTCTCATTTTCGAAGACACGTCAATCTTATTCATACATGAATGTGACAAGTTCAATGATTCATGATCCTCCCAATCCAATTGTTGCTATTGCTGAAGATGGTTCGAAAACCAAGTTGATGTTCAAGGATGAGTCTACATCTCGTATAGTTGGAGACTTTCCGTCAATAATGGCGAGAAGGGAAACCGTTATCAAGAAATTACCCTCGATAAAAGAAGAACCTGAAGAAGACCCGGTGTATCGTCAGAGAGAATCGCCGGCTGAAATCAGAAAGCGCAGTTCTTCGACCAAAACTAAGATTAAGAGTTCTTCACAAACAGCTATCGGTCTCGAGCCCGTATCTGACGAACAAGATAGTGAGGGGATGAAACTCTCCGAAAATAGCAGTGAAGCTATCACTGCTATTCATCGTTCTCCCAAACGTTCCACCCTTGAAGAACCATGCAACTGTCGGACCATATGCAATTGTTGCAAATGTGGCAAAAAGAAGGATTCCGTACCTGGCGCGCAGACAAAGGTTGAAAAGGAGCTCCCTGATCACGGAAGAGATGGGCCTTTTGACTACTCTACTCCGCCTTACCCAAAAGACTCGTTGAAAGTTCTCAATTCCCCGTTTTTTGCTCACTGGGACGTTTATGACGTTGATCAGGATCATCCAGTTGCTAAATACTTGAAGCGATCTGAACAAACTGCTGCAGACACTGAATGTGTTATTGTCAGAAACTATAAGCTGGGTGACGTGTGCATCCCTTATCTCAGTATTACTTCAAGGAAGAAAATTACTTCCAAATTAGTTTGCAACTACTATAAAAAGCGTTCTCTGCTCTCGAAGAAACGAGGTTAGTACCTACTTAGTATTGATTTAATTATCTCTTTATGCTATCAGAAAACATTGAAAATATAAGAACTTTTTTCTTCAATCAATATCACAACACATCTTAACTCAAAAAAATTTCCATTCATGCAGCATGAATTGATG
>JAEMON010000008.1:10566824-10582488 GCA_030264115.1 Lygus lineolaris | reverse complement strand
TCCCCTATCAGACTATTCTAAAACGATTCCTGATCCTGGAATCTATTTAAAAATTCCTACATTTCAAAATATCGACAATAACAAAAGAAAGGATGAGTTCGTTGGCCAGCATTTAATTTCGAAAAATAAGGGTCAAAAAACGTGTTTTTATAGGGTTTTTGGTGTAAATTACCTGTTAAACATAGGAAAATATTATGTTCCTTTAATATAATATACCATATATATATTATTATGGTATATTCGGAATCAGCTCAAAGTTTCCTATATGAATCACCCTCCAAATCGGTTTAAAAAAAAAATCATTGTAAATTCGCATGGATGAAACTTTTTCCGTTGTTTTTTAAACCTGAATACGATTGAGGATCGCAAAAATTGGTTTTGACTGAATCTGATAAGATGGAAATGGCGAGAAAATAGTAAACAGTGTTCTCCATGGAGTTGGTTGGTTGGTGATTCTCGATTTTTGCTGTTTAAATATCCAATTTAATCGTATCTAGGTGCCCGGTAATCTAACATTTTGCCACAAGTTTTGTCAAAATGCAATGAAATAATAATGGTACATTAAATCAAATGCCTGAAGTACATAAAAACACCCTCAATGACTTGCCGAAATGGACAAGATAGTTATCCCCACTCCTGTACGAAAAAGGGTTGCTATTTGCGTCCATATGATTCGACGTTTTCAGATGCGAAGAGGCGTCGTGAAACGGAAGAAGGCAGTGATGCTGCTCTTGCCCCACATTGCGGCCCACGTTCGCCATCAAAACAGGAAGAAGGAAGACAGCGGGAAGACCAGGGAAGATCCAGAATGAAGTCTTGTCATTGTAGGAAGAAGAATTCTAAGGATTTAAACGGGGACAGCGATATATGGGAAGGTTTTGTCCACGCTGAAGAATCCGTCGAATCCTCCATGGAAATTATGCAGAACCAAGTAGGAGCCGAACAAATTGTATCCCAGGAATTGGATGGTCTGCCCAGAACTCAAATCTGCAGTGACATTGGTAAAGAGTGCTCTTGTATAGAGCTGCCGGAATTCGTACGGAACAAGTCACCTCTGCTCCTACCTACTACGCCATGCCAGTCTTGTGACTGCTTCATCGACGAAGTAGCTTCTGAGACTTCAGGTCAAAGCTTGGTGGTTCGCCACAGTTCCATCGCTGCAGTCAGTTATGAAGAGAGCACCTCCTCTGCAGAGGTCGGTGATTACTTCAACACCATGCAAGGCCTCGTGCTTCAGCTATACGCTATGTTAGGAAAAATGAAGGAAACCGATGATGAGAAAAAAGCAAAAGAACCTATTCCCAGAAAATCCACCACTTCCAGAAAATCCACATACCGCCTACCACCATAGCTCGTTCTCAATCTGATAAGAATTAATGATTACCTAATAAATCCATTTCTGAATTTTCTACAACATATTTCAGTCAATTGGCGAATTTCCGAGACATTTACCTAAGAATATTGCCACAATTGAATGAGTGATGGCTACTGCGCATGCACAAACTTGAAATTGATTGTCATAGGTATAACTCCGGAACTATTCTACCAAATTTGCTGTTCACTAACTGATCTATACCTCCATGTTACAAAAGTGAGGAAGCTATATTGGCCACCCAATATGGCAGGCGTTTTTTGTGGAGTCCACAATTATCGTGGAGGACACGACTGAAAAAGTCGAGAAAACGGAAAACTTTGCAAAATCACCAAAAATCGTGTCAACTATGTTGGTGAGCTGGAAAGCGGATAACCCCCCCCCCTCCTCCTCTCCTAACCATTTTAGCGTTGTACAGTTTTTCCTCATTTTTCTCAGCCAATTTTCAACGGATTTTGATGCGGTTGGCGGCATTCTTTCTGTTCAATCATTCTCTAGGGGAATGAGGTGTCCTTTACGCCAATTTAAATTTTTTTAAAGGATGTGCAAAATTCACAATTTTGAATCTTAGATTAAACTAGAATGGAGAATCGAAAAACAAGAAAAATGCCGCAGACCTCATCAAAATCAATCAGAAATCGTCTGAGAAAAATGAGAAAAACTGAATTACATGGGTCCTTGGCCCCTTGAAATTTTCTTTTATTCACAAATAATTTTGGGCGATCCAATGTTTTCGCAGTTAATTAGCTATTTGAGGTAAAGGAACATGGGGTAGGCATATTCGGAACCAGAACAAAATGGTCTATACATTTGGAGCAGAGCTCAAGTGTTGTCCCCTCTGGCACCGGGCCAATGACAGCTCCTTGTTCCTTCCTCTACACATCCATAGGTAACCTTACACTACTGGGTGATACAGAGTTTACCTCCTTCTGGTTGAACCAAAGCCTCTCCTGATAGGTACATTCTAGGTTTGTTCCAAGAGAGATGAGTTTATGAACTTGGGTGCAAGAAACTTGGGTTCAGGTTCAATTGAGTTCAAGAAGGGTGGGGATAGGTGTAGCGGAAGTGCAGGAAAGTTCTGAGTTCATGAACCAACCACTTGGAACGCAAAAAGTTGCCATGCAGTGGCAAAAATCGCCGCTGTCGCGTGTAGGTAACCATGAATGTAACCTTACCTACTAAATTCCACTGATCATGCCCGTGGATAGGCTTAGCCTTTGCAGTGTTTGCAATAGTCTAGTATAAGTGTAGCTACTGATTCTTATGTGTATACCTACTGTTATAAATAAATCAATTTTTCAATTTCAAGACAACCTACAAAGTACCAAATGGTTCGTGGCTGTGATAAGACGAGCTTCTTTCGAATCCATTTGACTGCTCTGCAACTTTCCACTATAAATTTATTGCTAATATCATACACACATGACTGTGGCCAAATAATTTTCATATTTGGATACATACGGTTCTTCAGTCAAAACTTCATCATACTGACGAGAAACTACCATTGATACCTAGTTGTTGGTCAACGTCAACACACCTTCCACATCCTCCCAATCGCTCCACTGGTCCCTCTGCAAATTATCAATTTTTTTAAGTAGGTACCTTCCTAAATCAAACAAACGAACTGGAATCAGTCAGAATACAACTGACAAAAGAACAAATCAATCAAACAACAATCTAGACAACAAACAAGTTGGATCAAAAACGCGAAATGCGAAGGTTTCAAACAGGTTTCCTATTGAACTTGCACTGAAAAGGAAAAACCACTCCTCAGTTGTTGCGGGATGTTCAAGAACTCAGTGCAGCACCTTGGTGAACAAACGTTCTTGGAACACGGTTCAGTGTACAGTCTGGGTAGAAAGTAAACTTTGGGTTCATGTTCATGAACTCAACCACTTGGAACGCCTCACCCCCGTGCGCGAGGCGACTGCACAGAACCGATTCATGAACTCGGACGAGTTCATCTCTCTTGGAACAAACCTTCTGTTGAAGGAACAACTACGAACAAAACTGCATGGCCTTTACCCCCGAATTACTTGTTTTAACCCAATCAAAAGAGTAACTGTTATCTTATCAGTCGTATCCATCAACTCTGTCGCAGGATGCATCTACTAACACGGAGGGTCCCATTTCCGAGAGCACATTATCGTTTCTAAGCTCCAGCGTACCACTTCTGAGAACTCAAGCCGAAGAAGTGAATCCTGATAAACTGAATCAATTAATTCTACAAAAAGAGGTTCGCTACGTATACTTTTTTCCTATGATACAAATATCCCGAAGCTTTTATGATGCAAATACTCGTATAGTTTTTCTGGTACCTACCTCGTTTCCTAAATAAGAACAGAGGTAAATACATTTTCTGTGTTCACAACCTGTAGAGGTGTACAATGATTTTTTAAGGGTTTCCCCGGTTTCTCTGTGAAGATCAATCATATTATCTGGTTCAGTTGTGATATTCCCTCACTACTCTAAGGATATTTAAAAGTACTTAAATAAGCTTATGGGGAAAACCTCATGATCAGGTCCAAGGGGGTTTCTCCATAAAAGCTTATTTAAGTACCCACTTTTAAATATCCTTAGAGTAGTGAGGGAATATCAGACAATAAATTATTTGAATTTTATTTGAAACCAGCTACTCTTTTCAACTAAATTTAAGTAATCATCAGGCTTTCACACTTTTTACTTTCCTCAGCCCACCTGAAAGGTGATAGGAAAATATTGCAATCAACGGCAAACCCAATTTCTAGAAAACCCTCTTATGATGATTCTAATCGACATCTGAGAAACTGAGTAAAATAGGTCGAAAAAACGTTGTTTTTATCACATTTTTTAGCTTTTCACCTAAAATCGCTCCAAGGATTTGGTGATATTCACACGATTTATTACCAAGTGAACACAACTTCCAATGACACTAAATACTCCAATGAGGGTCGAATACCCTCTCATTTACAGGAAAATATTCTGAGAGCCGAAATCAGTTTTAAATCCCACAAAAATATCCATTTTTGAGTTTCTATTGGTGAGGTAAGCAGTTTGAAGCCTCGCGCCAGATTTTTTTTTCTTTTTGTAAAGCCTCAAAGACCCTTGGTGACTCAAACCTGGTGGGCCTTGGTGACTCAAATTTAGTTGAAATTTGTTCTAAATAGGTATATCTTAGTAAAAATCTAAAATGTTTTGGTTTTTTATTGAACCAGACACGCCTAGGTGTCGTTTAGTTATACGTGTTGTACTTTGGTACTAACTCATTCTTTTTCAGGGTGATGATCTGGCTGATGAGGTCAACAAAATAACTCGGCTGACATCACACTTGATAAGTTTTCTGGATGAAATAAAGGTCAGTATTTAACTTGGAATGATCTTAGTTTGTTTATATTCTCTCCCGTTTTAAAGTCCTCGAGGTCCATTGGGAATGATTTTCTTCAAATCCTCGGTACAATGTAGACCCATTGTACAGTTAGGATCAATCAATCTCTTACTGAGTTATGTTGGGGATACCATGTGGGGGCTGAGTCAAGTAACTACACTTAATCACACTCATTCATTTTCATCACACTACACAACCATTCATTTTACGGGAATTATGATCGTTGTTCATTAATGATTTTTTAAATGACCACTCCCAGGTACGAGTTCAATTTGACTCTGAGGTTCCGAACTCGCAAAATGAAATTGTGAACGAAAAGGTGACCAAAATTGACCTAGAAAAAATTCGGTCCACTCAAGGTGAAGGATTTTGCGTTTTGAAAATGAAGGAAGAAGTCATCAGTGAAACGCAGGCTTTCCTTATGGAAAAACTGGGTGAAATCAACAATCTCATCCAACGCCAGGTATGTACTTAGGTGCTCGATGTCCTCTTACCTACTTCTCTTTCATATCCAACAAATTAATGATACCTAGTTGGTTGTAAGATGTGCACTTCCCAAATTCTACTCTTAACAGGTGGCTCACACACTCTTTGTAAACAAACTGGGAAAACTGGAAAATGTCCTTGGAGTGATGTATTCAAGTCTTTACATTTATTTGTGTTATTCTCTTCATTCTACTTTCAGATTCAAGAACAAGAAAAATTGGAGAGGACTAGAACAAACTCCGAAGTGTCATTTAAACAGAAGTTGGATTCAATTACTGGGATGCTTCAGTCTGATATAGCCAATATTAAGTCTGCCATAAAAGGTGTGAGATCCTCATTTATCTTATTAATTGTCATAAGTCATCCGTAGAATATTATTAGGAAATTATTAATGGCAATCCTTTTTCCTTAAAAAAAAACGGCCATATCACGCAATCTTTTTTTTGAGCTTTTGCTTGGTTTTTTGCTCTTGAAACTAGCAACCAAAGCAGAATAAGAACGTAAAGTTCACGAGGAATAAAAGCTGAAATCTACTGAACTCTAACGTCACTTCAAATTTTGAGTGTCCAAGGGTTATCTTTTGGTTCTTTTCTTGCACAAAATGGCGTTTGAGAGAAATTAGAACATGTTCTGAATCTGCCAGTGCCCTTAAAAATGCTCCGCCAGGATGCGCAGGAATTGGCCTGGATAAAAAGCTGAAAAGTCGTTTCTTCCACTTCTTGTCCAGGAATAAGAAAAATCGGGAAAAAGAACAAAAAAAAGCTCCGTTCACGCAGCATGAGTTGATGAGTTGAGCGAATTTTCGAAGGATAATTTAACCGATTCGGTGGGTGATTCTGATAGGAAATGTCTCGCTGATTTCGAATATACCATACGTTCCTAAGTTTGAGATGGTAATTTACACCCAAAATCTCAAAAAACACGTTTTTTTAAAGCGATTTTTGACTCTACATTTTCAAAATTTGACCCCTTGGAGCACTCCAAAAATTCTGGCCAACGAATTCGTCCTTTCTCTTGTAGGGTCACTTGGAAAGCATAGTGATTTCGCAAATTTGAAAGAGAAATTATTTTAGATGAATTCCGTTGAGAAGGATTTAACGCTCTTTCCAATTGTATCCTTTTTTTCAATGTAACATTGTGAGTTGGGGATCCTATGGCCGTTTTGGT
Organism: Lygus lineolaris; assembly: GCA_030264115.1. Taxonomy (NCBI): domain Eukaryota; kingdom Metazoa; phylum Arthropoda; class Insecta; order Hemiptera; family Miridae; genus Lygus; species Lygus lineolaris. Next base: position 10,576,099 of record JAEMON010000008.1, on the reverse strand, counting down.
TGTACAGGATTGAAAACACTACAAAAATCTTGAAATTGAAAATAATACTGAAAACAAGAGGTTTTCTAAACATTTTTAAGAGGAACTTTTCGTTTCAAATTAGTTGTAGAATCAATCTTAGAAGTTTCATACCGGGACATCTTGTATAGTAAATATTCTTACCATTCTGTACATCTCATTTCGTCTGTTGGCAGAAATTGAAGCTGGAGAGATGGGATCTAAAAGAAAATTGGAGCTTGATGGTAAACACATCAAAGAACGTCCACCTAAAAACAGGTGATACTAGCAACATACACTTCTTAACTAAATACTCAATAGTTTCCGTATTATACAAATAGGCACGATCTTGCTGTTTTAATACGTTTTCCAGATTAACAAACAAACCAATGTCCTCTGTTGGCCCTACTTAAAAAACACAGATAATAGTAGGTTATTTAAATAGACTGTTTTGGATCGTACATAAATATGTTTCTTGTTGCAGAAATGAATGATTCGCACCCAAAAGTAATTTGATGCGAAAAGAAGACATTTGGCTTCATTCTATAGAAAAAAGGTTGGTAAGCTATAGTGGTCCTTTTGAAAAATTATTAGTACAAATCACCTTCGACTAGGGATGCCCGGTTCGATACGATAATATCGAACTATCGATATTCTGGCCCAATAATCGATATTTTTATACTGATAAACGATGATGCAGGTATACGCCGATGTATCGGAAACTAATAGGGTCTGCTCAAAGGTCGGAAATCCGCATTTTAGACCTCAAAGTTGAGCTCAACACTCTCAAAAACTTCATTTGCTAATGTTTAACTCATATCTCTAATCTAGTCTAATCTCTAATCTAATACCTACTCAAAACTGGTGGATAGTTGAGGGCTTATACCTAGATGATCATGTCATAGATACCTACGAGGAAGCTATGTGCCAAACTCACTTGGCAGATTTTTTAGTTTAATTTGGTGTCCTTTTGGACTCGTACAACGCATTTTGGCTTACTTGATGGTTGGGAACTCAAAAATATCGATATATGTAGGCTATATCGATATTTTAGCCGATATTATCGATGGAGGATATCGAAAACTTGCGATGGAGAAACTATCGATATGTTTCATGCGATATGCATCCCTACCTTGGACGTTGCGTTCAGTGGAAATGTACTCTCAATAGTTAGTATATATGAAGGAGTCACTTGGAGTCTTTTTGAAGTGATTTTTTTGTTAAAGATAGTCAGCTACGTAGAAATCTTTTTTGAAATTTCATGATAAAGAGCAAGAACGACTTACGGCATGACATAACTGCGTATATGCAAGCTGTACCTACCTATATCTGAACGTCTTCAAGTGCTAGTTCTTCGAATGACTGAATTCTGATACATAATCACATATCAATTTTAGAAATACCTGCGTAATACGTTTATTCACCAATTAACCTCATTTTTCGGTATCTTGTTTTTAATTACAGTGATTGACGAGAAAAGCCGAAATTCCTCCATTCACCAGGTGATGCTCATAACTCAACTTATTCTACAACTCGGGCAATCCATAATTTCTTTGTCTGCTTTTTCGTTTCAATTAGTTAAAAAGGACGAATATTCTTGTTCCTCGCATTTTCTATTTCATAGATAATTCTCCAAACTCGTGAACATTTCGTTCATTATTTTGAAATAACGTAAATGTATAAACATCGTTTGAATGAGTAACATCTATTTTATTATCATAAGGAAAATGTGCCTCGTAATGAGCCTAAAATGTTCGTTTAGAGATGCACGTCCTTTGAAATATTCCCTTCTTAGTTATCAACGGATAAAATCATACCTTAATAGCTCTTTGAACTGTATCAATAGTTTAGTCGTGGTTGTAATCGAACACTGATAATTAAATCAATTATACTAATGGGGGATTTGCGTCAATTTTCGATTTTTTAATGTCATTCTCAAATATTGTGTTATGGCTATAGGCTAACTTATACCGCTATCGAAACGCACTAAAAATAAATTTACCTACTGTAGAAGAGAACGACAATAAATATTATGCCAGTTTTATATGAAAGGGCGTCATGGATATTTCACACAGCATGTGTAAAGTATCCATGGACAAGTAAAGCCTGTGGTGTCCAACAGCGTGTGGTGAGAAACTCGCGATGGCAACATTGATTTAGAATCATTCCAAGATTTGCTCCTTTCGTTGTTTTTCGTGGAAGAAGGAGAAGGGAATTTCACTCAATGTAGAATGGCTTGCAGGAAAATATCCCGTACTTCTATAGCAATCTGGCGACGACGCATGGAACTAAAGATTTAAATTACAAAGAATTTGATAGTTTTCTATTGATATAAAAAATTGCCATATCTATAATCGTTATCAAGCAGTCATAACACCCGAGGTTTATCATAATTTTGTGGTTGAAAAGTATATATATGTATAGCATTTCGACGCTTCGGATGCAACAAGCCGTATGAACCAAATCTCAATTTTTCAGGAGGAGGAAAAAACTGAATCCAGTTTTTGATCACCTTTCCCTTTGTTTCCCGTTATTCAGTCACTTCTTGCCTTCCGGTTGTCGTCAATACTGAAAAATAGTATTAATTAAAGAAAATAGGAAATTTTGGTTGATACGGGGTGTTGTCCGAATAGGTACTTAATTGAAGTATTGAGGTCGATGGGGGTATTATGTTTTTCGATTATTTCTCGATTTTGTAGTCTAGTTGAAGCAATTTTGAGCTAACCAGTCGATGCAACGTGAGAAGTCGAATAAGAATCAGTCAAAACCTAATTTTCGTGAAAATGGTCGATAGGGCATGTTGCTACTTAAGCGAAGATTTACAGATTTAATTCAACCTTTTACAGATTTATTTCAACCTTTCACAAATTCATTGAAACCTTTTACAAATTCATTTCAACCTTTTACGAATTCAATTAAACTTTTAACAAATTCTATTCAACGGTTTTACAAATTCTATTCAACTCTCCACCGGAGAGGGTGGATGTGGAAAGTAGCTAATTGATTAGGAGGAAAGTTATAAGTAGTAGGAATAAGTGAGTAGGTAGGTACGTACATACTACCTACCTACGTGACCCCAGCGTGACCCAGCCAATTCAATGTCTACTTTATGGTCAGAATCGCTTTAGTTTGCAGTGCCGACAATCGCTTATGTTTGCAAGCCCTTGAAAGCGATGTCTTTCTCATTACTCGCTCTGTATCGCTGTTTAAGATTTTGTTTCATAACCTGAAGTAATTATGAGTGTCAGCGATTCCGGTTCGGACACTTTTGTTGTTAGAGGAAGACGCAGGAGACTTGTGATAGAAATTGATTCTGATTCGGACAATTCAGTGCCATTTGCCGTTCGACGCAATACTGGAAGAAAACGTGGGAAATACGAGTTCATATCTGTCGAAAAAAATGAGTTTTTTGTGAAGCTACATGTTTTTTCTCATGAGATCAGTTGAAGGGTTGGGATGAGTTAAATTTGTAAAAAGTTGAATTGAATTTGTAAAGAGTTGAATTGCATTTGTAAAAAGTTGAATTGAATTTGTGCAAAGTTGAATTGAATTTGTGCAAAGTTGAATTGATTTGTAAAAGGTTTAAATGAATTTGTAAAAAGTTTAATTGAATCTGTAAATGCTATATATATGTATACATATATATACCTCAAGTTTCGTGATTTTGTTGATTCTGGAATAGTGGGTCCTACAGTCCTGTCGAAATGGTGGATCGTAGAGAAAACGTCATTGAAGAACAGCGCCATGGTGGGAGAGGGATAGCCCTAGTGGTGATCAGCTGAACTAAAATCTCCTCGTTAAAAAAAAGGCTGCATGATTCTGGGTAGGTACTTATCAAGTGAATCTTGCTTTTCCTTCTTCCATGTTCTTCATCAATCACTACGTAATTTTATGCTACGGCGATGATACTGGAAGTCGAGAGTGGTTTTCAAGTGGCAATGGGTGTTTGGTTAGCAACCCTTTCACTGTCTGGTGAATACTTCACAACGTGGCTGCCTCCTTCCCTTTTGAGAAGAAAAAATTAAAAAATCAACGCAAATTTCCCATTATTCAATTAAGACATAGATATCTACTACGTTCACGTCCATTGAGCAACAATTTTCGCCCAATTGCTCGATTCTTCGGGTATTTTACTGTTTACTAGAAACTTACTCATAGGTGCTAGAAGATTTTCCTTGTACTTCTATAATGTTGCATCTAAATAGAACTATCTTTATCTGTAGTAGGATATTTTGTGTATTCAAAGTGATATTGTAGATAGCGTGTTTAATTCAGTACCTACCTAAGTAGGTACCTAAAATAAGTTTAATAAATAACCATATTATATTTTATCATTCATGATTATTCCTGTGAGAAATGTTTTCATTGACTTGAGATGCAAGTTATATTTTATTTTAAAAAAAACTCTTATCTTCCAGTTTGTATTATTGTTTACATTCCTTGGCGATGCAAGTGGCTGTTTGTATTTCATTGATCAATCGCCTCTTGATTCAAGTGCTTGGCACTTAAACTCCCTTAAAGTGTGCCATAATACTTGTACTTTCATGTGATATGTTTAGTGATGTTTTCTCATCTCATTAGGGAGGAACTAGTTTTAGCATCGTTTTACTTGACTACTGTGGTAATTTTGTGTTTGAGTAACTCAAACAAACCTACCTACCTGCGTTATCCATACTACACTATGATGTAGGTATCTGCGATGTTCTCTTGTAAGTCGTAGGTCTGCAATTACAACTCAATCCGTCGTTAATTTTAGAATATATTTAAAACAATATATAAAGTCAACTATTTCCAATCATAGGCTATACCACCGCTCAAAACCAAATACACTTTCCGATCTCATTGCATTATTCTGAGCCAGTACACTGTATCGTAGCCAACATGTTCGTTCGATCCAATGTAGAATTGATGAAGAGTCCCAATCCTTTGCCAAAGTGAAATCTTCGGTGTGCTGGTATTCGGTACTGGTTGGTCCCCAAAAAAACGACCCGTTGGTTTTTGGCTTCGCGTTACCTTTTCCAGGGTTTTCAAAGATAAATAGGTAGGTACCTACTCCACTAACCTTCTTTTCCTTCTTCTTATAATACGATCCTGTCATGTCCTAGCTGGACCTCCATCGTACGACCATGCGACGGTCCGATAATCCGATGTCGTATAAAGTTTTATCAAACATATTGAGAAGTCACTAGGTGTCCCAATTGAGCCAGAAAGACAGTCGCACGATGCGGATGAACGGTCGGATTAGTTTGATTCTAGGTCGCATCGTGTGAATCGGACAGTCGTACACAGAACAAACACACTTGCGACATGGCAAGTGTCCCTTCCTGCTCTGGCCTTGCTACCCGCAGTTGGATAAATGCATCCGATCAATTCAAGTTGGTCGGATTCACGTTGGTCGTGCGATAGTCGGTGGTGTTTTGCCTAGCTGAGTTAAATTGTATTGAAATTTAACCGATTTGGTGAGTGATTATCACAGGGAATTCCATGCTGATTCCGAGTATGCCATATGTTAATATGTTTAGATTGTGAAAATCCTCAAAAAACCCGTTTTTTAAGCCATTTTTTTACTCTAAATGTTCAAAATTTGACCCCTTTGTAGTACTCCAAAAATTCTGGCCAAAAACTCATCCTTTCTTTTGATATTATTGACATATTGAATTTTTTGTGGATTTTTTATCTCGATTTCGGGGTAAAATAACGTCTGGAGTGATATATTATATGATATATATGTATCACTCCAGACGATATCTGACCTTGGAATGGAGATAAAAAATCCAAAAAAATCTTTAAATTTCAATAATATCGAAAGAAAGGATGATTTCGTTGGCCAGAATTTTCGAAGTACTCCAAGGGGTCAAATTTTGAAAATTTAGAGTCAAAAATCGCTTTAAAAAAATGTGTTTTGGAGGGTTTTGACGTAAATTATTAGGTATCTTAAACATAGGGCCATAATACATGGTATATTCGGAATCTGCGTGAAATTTCCTATAAGAATCACACACCAAATTGGTTAAAATTATTTTTTGAAAATTCGCTCATCAACTCATGCTGCATGAATGGAACTCCATTAATCATTGCAGACCGGGCCACTGGATCATAAGTACCTACATTGATCCAGTTTTCACAAAAGAACCCGTTGACTCCTCATCAGAAACGGATTTCCATGAAGAAAATTTTCAAAAATTTGCATACTAAAATTTTGAAGCCATTGCAATAGCTTCATTTTCTTCGAAAATTCGCTAAAATTAATGGATTTTGAGGAAAAGCTTATAAACTATGGTTTCCGAGCCACAATTTTTGGGAAACGGAAACAATCTGCTGGTCGAATTGCAGGGACAAAATGCAGGAACTAGTCGCACGACTGGCCATCAACCCCAGGTCGCGCAAATAGACGTTCGCTAGTTATACGCGACTCGTGCGATGGTAGTACGACCATCGCTGGTCGCATGGTCGTACGATGGAGGCCCAGCTAGGACATAAGGTTAAGCGGAGCATAAGGCATCCACAAATGACTGCCATCCATATTTACCTTGTCCATAAATATGGTGCCGTTACCATCACATTTGACTCCTTGTATGTACCTCTAATGACATCCCTCCCGTACTATTGCAGAATGTCCCCTCTGTTGTATGCCCCTCCCCTCATCATGTACCATCCCTCAGTCCACTATATGGGCTAAAACTATCTCGTCTGCCCTCCCCGAACTCCTAATACCCCCCCCCCCCCCCCCCCCCCCCCCCCCCCCAATCTACGGGCTTAAACCTCTCGATATGTAGTACTTTCCTCGTCTAATGCCCGCGGTAATCCCTTCGATTGGTTAGCACCCTTAGTACTATTCATAGTCCCCCCAGTACTGCCCTTACAGCTGTACGGTTCCCTACAGCCATCCTCAGAATGAAATGTGGAGCAAATGGCGGCATCAAGCGTGTATAACACGGTTCATACTGCATGGAAACGTCCTGAAATAGGAGGTCCCAGTGCCATTGCGTTCATCAGCTCCTTGACCCACACCTACTTCGCTTGCGTTCCCTATGCACGATGCCGATAAGTACCTAACTGAGCCACGTGCCTGAGTGTGTTTTTTCTATTTTCGGATTTTATACACCTTCCTGTGTTGGTACCTACCTACCTTGAAACGCAGAAGATCAAATTTTGAGTGGATGTTGAGAACAACTTTTCATGCTGGACTCCAAAAGTTCATTGCAAGTAATAAACCAAAATAATTAATTTAGTTCTATCCCAGTCCTCCTAAGTGAATACCTCAATCATAAAATGGTCACGATCCACTCTAAACTCTGAAATATTACACCCTACAAACTTCACGTTTTCCTCTGATTCAACTTAATTAATACGCATTTCATTCATGCCTGCCTGGAAAGTTTTCCTTAGACAGGAGAAAAAATGAATAAATAACAATATTTATTTTAATTTTATTTAATTTATTTTTTGCTAATATTTATATTAGCTCTGAAACCAAGTCAAATATGTATCAAAGTTACCTATTTCAAGTTTCCTCATTTCTCCCTCCTTCGACTCTACATTGGACCTTCCATTCCTTTCAAGACGTAGAAATTTTCATTTTCGTCTTCCCGTCGTTTACTTTACTACGCCTATTACTAGTTTGTTAGAACCGCATTGTAAATCGGTTTTCATTGTATTCGGCCAAAATAACGGTACGCTCATACTTCGAGTATTTTAATCCATTGTTATCGCTATTGATATACCCTATATTTGTTGCGTATTAAATACCTATATAAAACAGAATATTTACATCGTATTTGTCAAAAATCCGTTGAGTATGCGTTTGAAGTTCGGGAGTACCACTTAAAAGTAGGTGTCATGTTCCATGTGGTCACTATATTATATATGTATCTACCTAGTCGTATAGCATTCCTCATGATTCGTTCCTAGTCTCATGTCAACCGAGTGTGTCAAAATATGGGTACCTACTTATTGAATTATTTTCATTTGAAAACATTGTTATCTACTTGTAGGTTGGAAAATTGAATGTATTTATTACTTGTATTTGAAGTGGTACCTGAAAAAACTACTTTAAGAGAATTTGAACTATAATGGCTATCATGTTATTAGTTGTTGACAACGAATAAAGAAAAATAATACCTATATTGATATTATAACATTATACCAACTTGGGATTTTAAATGTGAATCAATCAGTATTTCATTATGAAAAATATATTATGTACTATCTATTAAGGATACATTTTATTTGAACAGTAACGAACAAACGTAGTTTTGAGTCATCGCATTTTTTTTTTTTTTTTTTCTTAACATTTAGTGTTGTTCTAGTATTGTACAACAAAGTTTACTGTATGAAACGTGAATTGCTCATTTGAAGAAAATCATCTCTTTCGTGGTAACCATTGAAATAAAATTCTTGAAAATGTAATACCTACATTGGTTAATTTTTTTCGACTCTGACCTACATCCTTGATTAAAATTGAAAATGCACCAGTATCCTAGATATATTAATGGAGGAGTGTAAGTAGAGTGCTGGTATGCCTCAACTATTAGCATGGGCGAGGAACTCGGCCAATTCGTTAAGATTTTTCTAGTTAGCTTCCGATGGTTGCCCTTAGACTGAAGATCCTAGTCAAGTCTCCCTTCCTGTGTTGTGGTCATTTACAAGAGAACAAATGAGGAAATCCAGTTTTCAATATCCCACGGGGCCCCTCTATGTGAATACATCACAGTTGGCCATAATATTTTATTCAGGGAAACACAACACGTAGTGACTGGGGCAAGCGCTAGTTTCGACTAGGACTGGGTACTCTATTTCTTCTCAAATTCAGTTTTTGACACACAAAAAACCTGTTCTAACCTCATTCTTTCTATTCTATGTACTAAACTTCTAAGAAAAACTGTAGGAATCTAACTAGAAAAATCTCAATGAGTCCGCAGACTCGCCCTCATAGGTAAGTATGGGATTTCTGATGCTAAATTAAACGTAAAATGCGAGTGGAAATTTTTATTTGGAAAGAAAAATATTTTTTACCTTTTAAAAGTGATCACAAGACTTCGACCGAGCCCATGTAATGAAATGAAGTCAGATTTTTATGGGCACGATTACAAAACCATCCCGATCGTTATTAGTTAGTCTATCCCCAACGTATGTAGATACCTATCCAGATTTTTCATGTTCGTGATTCTGACTAACGATTGGTCGATCGCTAGAAACACAAACCAGCGTTGTTACAGATCTGGAAAGTCATTAAACGTCAGGAAATACAAACTCACCGACCACTGAATCGAGAAAAA
>JAEMON010000008.1:10553369-10566423 GCA_030264115.1 Lygus lineolaris | reverse complement strand
ACCCTTGAGTAGGTACTTAATATTTGATTTATTCATCTGGTAATTAGGTGGAAATATTTGGGTAGAAATGCGAAGGTAATCGAAAAAAATCCACTCCCGAAGTAGGCTTCTTGAATACTCTTTTGAATTCCAATTCTTGAGAAAATTGGCTCATAGAATAGGTACAAGGTACAGACGTCGCCTACCCGGTCTAACCGCGTCTCCTAGTGGACCCGATTTCTGTGCACCTACAGAAGTTTCCGTTAAAAGGTGGAATCGAAAGGGAAATGTTGCGGATTTCAGATTCAGCGTTCTTGTTGGTCTGGCAAGTAGTTGCCTCTCCTCCTAGAGTCACGCAAGTTGGAGCCCATCCAGACGGCATTACCCGTTCAAGATTTCCATGCGAACGGGTTTAGTTTATTGCGGACGTACTCCCACATTCTTATGCTAAAGAACGAGATCTAGGTGGGTACCCTGTCGTTTCCCACATCTTCTTCCTAAGGGGCAAAGTGTGAACGCCGCGCCGGCCGGAAAAGAGGCATGAAGAGATGCCAACTGATTCTGGTTTCACGTTTCCAGAAAAGTCAGGATCTTAAAATGGGACGTGAAAAGTAAAGAAAATCATAAGCGGAGTCGGTAAATTTTGACTCGCTGGCCACCGAATCGCAAAAAAACATCGAGAATGTTGAAGAATACAGCTGTTTTAGGCTATTTTATTACTTAACGAATATGTATGTACCTACCTTCATCCAATGTGGGGTAAACGACATTCTGCAATTACTTTTTTTTGGTTGTAAATCAGCCTCTACCCAATCAATCCCTTTATCAAACCATACCGTTAGAACCGTCCAAGTCTGTAGAATGCAATAGAACCAACCGCAATTGATGAAACATGTATTTAGAGTCAATAATTACACTTTAAATAAGTAATTGCCAAGTTTCAATTACAATTGTAATTAAAAAGGTGACAATTACATAATTGGAGAGTAATTGCCCACTCTAATTACGTATGTTATTGATTCCCGTTGGATATAATATATCCAAGTAACAATATTATTGTATTCTAGAGACTCACGTGGTTCCGACGGTATGGCTTAACATGAGAATTGAGTGATTAGAGCCAGATTTACGACCAATAACAAAAGTAATTGCAAAATGGCGTTTGCCCAACACTGTCTTCATCAAATTGAGAACTGGGGGAGGAAGAGGTCGTGGGAGTACAAAACATTGATATTATTTGTCATTTTTTCTTTCCATATTGCTGATTTATGGCAGTTGTAAGTCAGGAAAAGGTAAGAAAATGTATTGATTTGGATCTTGTAGGTACAACAACTCTGGTTTGAGAATCGTAGAGGAATGTTTAGATGGTACATAGGTGTATATCCTATACCTTAAAAATACCTTTGTAAATGTTTATCGTTTGGAAAATGGCTAGTAGGTATTTTGCTCTGAAGTTGGTAGACGTAGGTATCTACTGTGAAACAGGGAGGATCTCGATCCTCGTAGGTAGGTTTACATGAGAATAAATAGGTCACAAACGATCTCCCAACGAAAGCAAATATTTACTATGGATCCATAGAATAATGCCGTTTTGGCAACAATGTGATACATTTATTTTCGAACGAATTTTTTATCTTGTACAATTTTCATATTTTTAATTTTGGTAGATACAAATATTCACGACTATACAATTTTCATATTTTTTATTTTGGTAGATACAAATATTCACGACTATAATAATTAGGCAACATTGTACCCTTGCAACTAGGTAATAATTCTATATAACTAGTTTCTTTAATAACTTAATCGTAATGAAAGCCGCAATGCCAGATAGGTAGGGTACCTCAATCGTCCAGTCTCTAATTTTTCAAATTGGATACTTTGAGGCTCCTACACATTTTAGAGTTGATTAACCATGCTTTACTATAACTAATTTACGCAAAAACCGTCTGAATTGTTTTCTTCTCAGCCAGGTTACTGACTGATGTAAACATCGATATGGATGTAATATTATGTGCATACGTTACGAGTAGTATATCATTATAATATATTTAGGTATATCAGATAAAAATTTTTATGTTGTTTCATGACGTGTTACGTTCAAAGCATTAAGTAGAAACTTCTCATTGAAATGTTTGGGCTTTTTTGAATCCACCTCCACAGTCGAGTCGAGTAGGCTCTTCATACTTCTTTTTGTTGTAGCCCCAAACAATGGTGACCCTGAAGAACAGAATTTATTCTCGGTCGCCTTCTTTTTGTCTACTGAAATATTCACGGTCTGAGTCTTCGTCATGACTTGCTTTTGTAGCGGAGGCGGTTAGTGGCTTAAGTTGTGTCAGTCCGGCTGTCCCTAGGTTTTTTATTTTATTGTTACCGGCCCGGACATATCGGCAGGATCGTAAAAATAAAGCGTTCGTCGTCAATGGTAAACGGTAATTGTTTTCATTTTATTTCTTATTTTTCTTGTTGAGATTTCAGAGTTCTTTTTTTGTGAGGATTTTAATGGGCTATATAGCTAGTTGAACATCACCGGAATCTCTCATAGATTTTTCGAGGGGGGGGTCATTCATTGGTGATTCCGAGTCTCCTGAAAAACAGGATGCATTTCTCGAGGTTGATTCAGTGGAATTCAATGTCACGTTGAGGCATACTTCATCGGTTTTTAAGACCGTAGGCACATCACTTCAAACATGAACATAGATCATTGGTTACGTCAGTTAGTACCGCTACCTACGGAATGTGTGCAGCCTACCAATAATTCTCCAACTCAAATTAAATTTTGAGTAACTCATCTCACGAAGAATTTGTTACCTACAAATCAATACAGGATGAAAGCCCTAATTTTCAGCAACACTCATGAAACTATACTAATGTGATCATTTAAATTTTCGTCGGCGATAACTTTAACGAAATATTTCGGGGTTGACCCCAACATCTAATTCTGCGCTCTTGAAACCTCTGATGAAGAATAAGCCACAGTTGGGCACGTTAAGGGCATAGCACGGATAGTTTTAGAAGCTTCTCCATGTGCTCTTGAAACGTCACCTGCTGATTCAAAAATTATGGAATACCTGAGCCCTAGTGACGGACGTATTTACCCGCGAGTAGGGCGCGATGGACCGTCGATTTTAGGTGAACAAGGACTGTGAACACAAGGAACTGATCTGTCGCTTATAACCTGACCAGGAACTTTGCCATCGTTTTGCAAAAACTTCTATCGAAATCGGTCTACTACTAGCTTAGACGGGGAAGACGTACAAATTCAAAAACACTTGGCAATAATTAATTTGTAATTTGATAAATTTGTTTATTTATTTATAAACATACATTTAATATTGTTACATATTGGGTAATGCCAGCATGAATATAACATTAATGCTTCCAGGCCGTCTCTTCCGGTGTTCTCAATCTTCAGCATGATTCTCCTAACTTAGGTAGGTATTACATGTATGACATTAATATTTCAAAAATGAGCGAGTCTACACACTACAAGATTATACTTAATAATAGTTATAAGTGTTACATCACTATTTACTAGGATAGTATAGTCGAAATGTGAGATAGTGGGTGAGTGTCTTAATGAGTTCAAAACTTGAATTGTTGCCTAATCATGTTCGCATTAGTGTGATTCATCAAGAATTGGTAAGTATAGGTTTTTTTTCTAAAGCGAATGTGGGTTTGAAGTTTTGATTGGTATGTGTAGGTACTCGAACACTGAAGGCGCTAGCCATGGTAACTGCCTATTATAGAAATCATTCTTTGGTAAATCGACTGCTAGAAATCTGTTTACATTACCTCTAGTGGGCCTTGCATTTACTGTTTTCCTGAGGGAATACCAGGATTTGTGTACATAAATCGCTAGTCTATAAATGTAGTGTAGTAGTCAAAATTGGTGTAGAGGTTCACTAATGGGGTGCGCTGGTTCGATTTAGAGGCAATACGTAGTACAGAATTTATAACTATATCTAGACTTCGGATGTTTCTCGCATATGCTCCTCCCCAAATGATTATGGCATATATTAGAATGCTGTATACATAATGCATAGTACACCATGCGTAGATTTCGCATAGAGAGCCAATTCCTTAATAAGATGAAGAAGCGAAATGATTTTCTAATTTTCATTACAAGCCCATATACATGTTCTTAATAGTAAGAAATTGTCAATTGTGTGTGTCTCTGTTTTTATGTTGCTGTCTAAACTAGTGGACCGATTTTGATGGGATTTTTGCAAAGTTCCTGGCCAAGTTAAAGGATATACCGTATTACTTCCCTCTTTCACGTAGAATCGACACATAGGTAATAAATAATCCGTCACTAGCGATCAGGTGTATGCGTTTTGTATCTCCAGGGGATGTTTCAAGAGAATGGAGAAGAGTCTAATCGAATAGATAGAAAATATTTTGACTGAACGGTTGGTAAGTAACTAAAAATCTTTTCAAAACAATGAGCCACCTAGTGGTTAGTTACCCCTTATCGGTTTGTATCAGTGTAAGAGGGCAAACAGCCATTTTGAAACTCACTTTGTTTTTGTTTATATCAATAAGGCTGTAACTACTTAACACCCGTGTCATAATATACTATTGAAATCGCCTGGGTCTCTAGAATACAATAGAGCCAATGGGAATTGATTGGCTAGAAACTACTTAATTAAAATTAAAAAATGAAATTCAATTCAATTTATTCAATCAAGGATACATAATTTTGTTTCAACAAAAAGCTGAGAGCATGGTATTAAATGAAATTTTGTACGACATTCCTAGGTGATGTACTTAGCGGTATGCTTGGCCCGTGTTGCAAGGTATGTCTAAGAATGTCGCACACATTCAGCAGTTCACTGACTTGTACTACTGTAGAGTACAGGGGGTACAATGTACATGTATATCACTGAATCTAATGGAAACTTCAAAATTATATCCTTAAAAAATTGCGTGGTTCCCGCACAGTGACATATACAGATCACACAAGCCCTGATGATATACATTTGCGCTACACTAACGTCTAACAAAATCTGGAAGAAATGACTATCCTACACCCTAAAATTACGTAATTACAATAAAATGAAATAGTTTTCGTACTTAATTAAGTTTCAAGTCCTCTAGTTAGTTACTTACTCCAATTACACGTCATCAATTGGATCTAGAGACGGTATACGTAGTATAGAGTCGGTTTCAACGGTATACCTAGTATAACATGGGTGTTAAGTGGTTGCAGCCTTACATTTACAAAGAAAATTAGTTTCAGATTGGCGTTACCTCATCACTATAGCCTGGAATTATCAACAATAACAACAAAACAATCGCCCCAAATATGCAACAAGAAGTAGAAATATATGCAAAAGACCTCCAAATATTTCTCAAAAATATGCAAATTCTCCGTCATTATTCAGCAAAATCACTAAATCTGTGGCATATATGGGTAAGGTAGATTTAGACAATCAAAGTAGGTACAGCACAGGTACTCAAGTCTATATTATTCACATCTTTATTCAAAATAAGTCTAATCAAAATCAACTTCATTAAATTGAGCAATCATGTGCTGCTCAAGATGCTCAGGTGATAGAGCCTGTCTTTTGTCTGAAAGAAGAACCTTCAACGCTGAAAATGACCGATCTACGTCGACTGAGATAGGCTCACGCTTTAAAAATGGGAACTTTTGTGAAGAACATTCCTTTTTTTCTCATTTTCAATAATTTTTGGAAAAAATGCTTGTAATATGCACATTTTTGAAAAAAGCAGATTTCCCGAAAAACTCAAAAATATGCATAATATGCAAATTTAAATTTGAAATTTTGAACCGGAGATGGGTGGAAATGATCCAGAACGTCGAATCCCAACGATACACCTACTAAAAAACAAATATACAAATATGCGGAATCCAGGCTCTACTCATCACATAGAGTGATCCATGGCATGATAGTCAGAAATTTTGGAATAACCTGCACTCAAAAACAAGATGTCCATGTTAAATAGATATCCATTATTAGAATGGCGGGAGACCCTGAGGAATGAACCTGACTTCGGCCGTCTTGAGAACGACCAGGAGTCCCACGGAGGAGGCGAGTCGGGCCGGCATGCCCGTGGGGGTAAACGAAGGTTTCGATACACGTAAACCGCGCCAACTCCCAAGCTTCTCAGAGCGGTTCTTGACGCGGTCGCGAACGGGTCGCCACGTTTTATTTTAAAACTGTTCAGTGACTCGGGCAGACTCGGACGGCGAGCTGTTGTTTAGCATATGCGAGCATTATCCGGCCGTGGGACGTCTGTGGGTTATGAACACCGGCAACAAGGTGGATCTCTGACTACGATCGAAGGCTCCCTTTGCATCCACGAGTACTACGGCCGAGCCGAGGTAAGCGGTTTTCGAATGCGATTTTGAATCAATAAACACAGTTGCTCGACACAGTCTTATCAACCGTTCCCACGTTTTTTCAATGTTGTGCCAAGTTCGGGAGCCAGTCAAGTTTCTCGTGTTTCATCGACTAGTTCATTCCGCAATGTTTTCCAAACATGTGTTTCTCTCACCACTGAGTCCTACACTTCGACAGTTGTGTTAATAGTGGATGGTACTTAGGTACCTAACTATCCATAAAAATAATGGGCCACAAGATAAGATAGTGTTCCTCGTATTCCCTGTCATTTCTATTTCTTCTTAGGAAGAAAATACAGTTGTACAATTATAGTCATTCACTTGAAAACCCAGTCAAATAAATAAATAAATTTAATTTAATTAATTTAATTACTCAGTACTAACCCACGAGACAGGATAGTGTTCACTTTTCCTTTACAATTTTCTAGATACCATTTCAACTTAGGAAAATTGTACCTACTGTATTATTCTGTCATGTCTCATCTTCTTCATATCAGCACATTCCCTCAATGGATGTAAGAGGAGAATAATTTCAAGAAGACTGTCCATTTGTTACTTCACAATATGTTACGTATGTACCTGCCTCTATGTATCCAGATTCACTCGCTCGTGTGTTCCAGTGCTGCACCCGTCCATCTTCGAGAGTTTTGTTAGTGTCGAATACTTTGTACCTTACTACCCCTATTGATACTAACCCACAAGATAAGATAGCGCTCCACCTGCATTTTCTGCAGAAGAAAATAATAAATTATATGTCAACAACTAAATACGTTACCCGTACATTACTAGGTATATTAGCGCGGTAGAAAGGGTGGTAAAGAGCAATTTCATCTTACAAGTAAAAACATCTGCGAGGCTTCACTACTTTCCTCATCCATAGAAACCCGAAATAGTTTTGTGGGTTTTAACGCTGATTTCGGCCCTCATGATATTTGCCTGGCCTATTTGAAGTTGTTATTGTGGTTTTACTTGGTGAACGAGTGAATCTTGTGAATTTAATCAAAATCTTTCGAGAGATTTTACGTGGAAAGCTCAAAAATGTGCTATATACGACGTTTTTACACCAAATTCCATCGTTCTTCCACAAATAATTGACCCGGAGGGCTACAATTTTTTATGGTTCGTCCTCATACATGTACAATCAAGCCTCGAAATCAGAATTTTGTTATAATTTTCGCGGGGCCCGAAATCTTGACTAAATAAGTACACACATATCATCCGCATGACATTATTTGTCCAAAATGTGAAGAAGGTTGATCAGATGTTGATCAGAACCATCCTAAGGAGGCGTTCAACAAGCTGGGTTTTCTGCCAAATTTCGAGTAGTCTGAGGAAAGTAAAGTTGGGTTAAAGAAATAAAATTTTGGAAATATGGGGGCTTCAAAAATAGGAAGGCACCAAACTATAAACTTCCTTTGCACCTTTTCTTTCTCAGTCGAGTAGATCTTCCTTGAGATGACTCCAAAAACCAATAGGTAAGAAAACGTGAAAAGTGTGAAAACCTGACCCACTGTCCACCAATTTCTATATCTACCAATCTATATAGAAATATGATTTCTATACCCTCTGCCGACTCCTCATTGTATTCAGAGTTGAAATAAAAGAATATTAATAGATAGGTACTCTCGTGATTGCTTACTCGCTGATGAATAGGTATTGTTCTCGCTACCTCACTATCGCAAGCTTCGTTCAAAACTTCTATCAAAGGAAGTTTAGTATCCCATTTAAAGAACAACAAAGCAGTCAGGTAAGCTATAAAACTGCTGGGTCAACGACTTGGCTGGAGCTTGCGGTGTCTTTCATCACTAACCGTTCTTCAACAAATATTATTTGATAAATTCATTTGTAGTTCTTCTAGGTAGGCATCTATAACATTAATGCATATTTTATTGACTCTACGCGCAGAATGTTTCATTTTCCATACCGCCTCACTTTTGTAAGATTAGCTTATAGTAACACCATTTCCTCCACTAAACCCAAAAAAATGTTATGCTTGTATCAATTCATTGTAAGATCAGTTAGGTAGATTCCTACAACCGAATTGAAAAGGCACACGCCCTACTATAAAGTAGGGAGTACTCATGTATGAATTAAATCTTGGTTTTCCCTGTCCAAGTGGGCTTGCAAACTATTGTAATAACACTTTGCCCCAAACAAATAATAATGTTTCATTTTTCAATACCTACCAAATTTCGTTCTCTTCTTGTCATGAAGTTGGAAAAAGTGATTGCCACTCCATCTGAGAATTCCGAAAACGAAAATCGTGCACTTGAAATACTCCAGAGGATCTATTAGAAAGCTTAACCTTGTATTCACGTTCTGGCCTGTGCTATGGGGTCCCGAGAGAGCCCTAGAAGGAACCAAAAAACCAAATAAATAAGATGATTATTAACATTAAAAGATAAATCCAACACTATGAGTATTTAAACGACGCACAGTGGTCGAAAATTGCCATTTTCCATTAAGCTACGCGCCAATTTGATAGGACATTTTACGCTGATTCCGAATATACCCCATGTTCCTATACCTAAAATAGCTAATTACCACCGTCAACATTTAAAAAAACCTAGAAATTAATGTTTTCAACCATTGGAACCGCACAAAATCACTTTTGTTTAAAACAGAAGTTGAAGACCTGAGAATTTTTCTACGAATGAGACCAACGGCAGCCCACCCAAGTTAGTACCCAAGATTTTGGGTGATTTTCCAGTTTTCCTTTTACAGTCGTGAACACGAAAAAAATCGAGGAAACACACGGAAAACTTTAAAAAATGCGCAAAAATCATGGGTACTTAGTTGGTGAGCTGGCGTTGGTCTCATTCGACGTAGAACTTCCAGGTCTTCAACTTTCCTTTCATACAAAAATGATTTTGGGCGGTTCCAATGGTCAAGAAGGTGAATTTTCTAACATTCTTTATTCTAAAGTTGCGGTAGTTAAACTGCCATGACAACAAGTACATAGTTACATAGGTCCCTAGATACTGTAGTTATAACAACATTTAGAAGTAAAAGTTGTGTGATTGGACAGGGAACATTATTTTGTAATGAAGGAATGGTGGTTTTTTGGATGATGGTTTTTGGATTTGGATTTAAATGGAACTGTAGAAATTTCTTCCGTTATAGTTGACAAACAAGTATTCGGGAATTCTCCGAGAAAGGCTGTAAAATAAAAAAAAAGTAAAAAAAACATGTTAGGTGGTAGGTAAACCGGTTGGAATTTCCCGATATACCTCAAGGCCGTAATGTAGGTCGGAGGTGTTTGTTGCTAACAAAATCCACCAACTGGCAAACAATGGGGTCTCCAGGCGTGTCAAGGACCCCAGACAAAAGGGGATGTTTAGGGCAAACGCATCGCAAAAATATAAATAATCTAAATTGAAAGTGCGTCGTAACGTGTTTAAAAACAATTAAAAAAAAGTGTGAACGGAAATTCCCTTGTTTTGACTTTTTTCCGTCGCCTGAAGGGTGAAGAAGAGAAAGTATTGAAACCGACTTGGAAAAAAAAAAAAAATCTGGGAAAGCTATTAGGAACCTATACCTACAAGGACTGATTTGGACAATTATTAGGGTTCCAGCTTTGACGTCAGAGATCGACTGCCAGGATACCTACATTATATGAACTGGGGCATACATTCACTAACTTTCTCAATATTTGAAAAGTGGGAACAATTTCTTGACACTTTCTAGGCAAGTTGGTCATCGTAAAAGCATATTCCATGCTCAAATCTGCCCACGCAATATCCTGACATTGGATCTGAGAGCAAGCGAAGGATGCACGCATGGACGGACTCTTTATGGGTGGGTGGCAACCGATAAGGCAGTCTGAGGAGGGTTTGATCATATTAAGAAAAAAATAGCCTGGGATGGCTGAGAAAATTAGCTGATCTCATTGCAATAATTGAATTGGACCGCGCATCCTTCGAAACTATAGACCTCATGCGACCAAATATATCAGGGTCAACAGTAATCTCGGCTAATATCCGGTAGGTACCTACATTGACATTGCGCACATTCCCAATAGAATCGATTAAACTATAATGTACGTACTCAGATCATAATAATATTTGTATTTGTCTGGAGCTAAAGTATTCACAAAGTTGTGATCAATTCGAAATATCTTGACCCCCCCCCATTTATCCGTCATATGTAAATGTAAGTTACAAAATATTATCGAAATCAATAAATTTTTCGGTTAGTCCCTAACTAGGTACCTTCCGAAGTTAAATGTTGAATTTGCGTATTCGCAGGGAATACAGAGGCAAATACCTACTTTGGATTACGACGATCTTTATAGGAAGGCCTTACAAGGAATTACTCGCATAACTTCTCAAACTTCCATTTAAATCGAACGTTCGCACGTGCCCGGTGGGGACCACTGATCTAGTAGTCATGAAATTCACACGGGATCGTCTATAAAGGCCCTTCTCCAATTACTCCGTAAATTTGAGAGCACTGTCGAACCACAAGATGAGAGAAATCGGTGATTTGGTATCATTCTCATCAACTCATGCACAAAGTCAACAATCAATAATGCTCATTACTTATTTATACGGTACTACTGGAGTGTCAGGCTGGCACAATGATTCCGGAAAACGACACTTTAACCACGGATCAATTATTGATTGTACAGATGCACAAGACTACACAACTCGACTCCTCGACCCTCCACAAAATGCCATAACTTCCACTCCATCCCTACTTCATCCTTACAGGAGTAATATCTTATGGTATAGTTATCCTAGGGCTACCCCTCACAATCCCTGAGCATGTAATTCAAATTAGATTGGAGCTACAAGCATCACGCAATGATTCTTATATAGACATAATATTATACATAATGTATGTTATATGTATATAATATAGGTACATCTTCAAACAGAAAAAGACAAGGATCCACGTAATTTTTTGTTCAGGAAGCTCTAAAACGGAAGTTGCAATTGTAAGTTTTGTTGAATAAATGCCTTCTAATAATGGTTTTTTACTTCTCTATAGGAAAGTATAGTTTCTGTGTTGAAAAAATATACGATCTAACCGCTGCTTCGAACAAACCTAATGACGCGCGGCTCCATCGGTCTGATATGCCTCCAGAAAATTTACATATTTTGAGCGAGATCATGGTTGAATAGGGGTATTGTCGTAACGCATTATTATGCAAATTTTATCGAGTATCGATGCTCGTGTCAGTCGAGCTGCCATTCACTTGTTTTACATAAGAGTAGAACATTTTAATACAAAGTTTCGATCTCGGAACTGTGCGTCCTGCTTAGATGTTATGTACCTATGCCTACTCTGCCTTCCACCGGATGACTTTGATAAGGACCTAAGTAATGTAGTAGGACCTATAAGTAATGTAGTAGGTAGAATGCGAAAATGAATGCGAAGAAGGCCCCTACTGAATTATTCATTGGCAGATTCGAACCTGAGTTGAAGTGTGTCCCTTAAAACCAATATTTTTTTCTGCCAAAATCTTCACAGCGGTGGAAACAGTGGAAGTATCTGTAGAACAAGGTTTTTTGTATCGTAAGACTAAAAAAATGGTTCCATTGCCTGTAGGTATAACTAGCACGATAATAATTATTAGTTATTACTCGGTCTTCGGTTATAGTTATATAACTCATTTTTGCACCACACTGCACCATTAGGGCATTCTGTTTCACGTAGGTGTACACCTATTACCTACTGTTTGTATCTATATGTCCAAACGCAAGTGGTAGTTATACCTAGAACCTAGTTCTTCAAACCTTTTGCTCTTGAGATACATAAACAAGATATCAGCAAATTTGTGAAGACTCGTCCATAAGGGAGTAATGTCATGAAGCTACCTACCGTTGTTGTTGGAGCAGTTGGTGATACAAAGCGGAAATAACTGCCACAATGGTACAGTGAATAACGATTATGAGCCTGTAAAAGTGGTGAATAACCAACCCAAGCTATTACCAGCTTCCGAAACAATTATTTTGTGACTGAGTCATCTTGAATGACGTCGTTGGTATGTATTCCATTCATAATTTTACAGGAAGTATATAGTCATGGCAGACATTCCGACGGAAATAGGTATTAGGTACTCGTGAGGGCGGAGTAGGGGAAACGCAATTTCTGATCACAGTTTATTAGGTTTCCCTACTCATAGTTTAACCACTCAATCCTATCATGTTTAGTACCTTCATCAATAGAAACCTCTCAATCCATAAAAAGCTAGTATTCTACCGTGTGTACGTACTACAAATTTGTGTAACTACAGAGTAATCATTTAAGTGCATTGATTATAAGTGCTGTTGATTCTAAGTTGATACCATTCCATTCTAGAGAATCAAGTGAGTTCGTTGGTACACAAAAACGCTTCAGACTATTATTACCATATTGCATTCAGAAATGGCGAATGCCCGATTTCAATATTAAATATTGGAGTAATAAATATAGCTATACACTATATAAGTAGGTACTACTTAGTAAATAATCATAAGTAAATAAACAATGATTTCCAGTAGGGATTCGGGTAGAGAGAGTGATCTAAATCATTAAGTGCTTAAGACTAACACATTTAACGGTCTCGAGAAGTGAAATATCCACATAATTAAGTATAGAATGGGTCTCAACGTTTTCTGTTTTCAATTTTGTTGGTCGGAGACTTCTCATTTCAGATCAACAACGTGCTCGTATTATTTAGGTTCTAATGTGTTTTTAGCGAATTTTCTAAGAAAATGAAGC
>JAEMON010000008.1:10514289-10526765 GCA_030264115.1 Lygus lineolaris | reverse complement strand
AAAAAACGCGCAAATCGGTTAGCAATTAGGCCCTAGGAAGCGAACTCAAGATTTTCCCAATGAACGCGGTTTCCCGATATCAAACCCCCCCTTTCCGCCCTCCAAAGAATAAAAATTTTGAAATTGCACAATTCGGAAGTTTTCCGAGTCGAACAAAAAAATATCACGCAAATCGCTCGAGAACTGAGCCCTGGGGAGCGCACACAAGATTTTGTCACACACACACACGCAGAGACATTCACCTTTGGTTTTTTCACAGATTTGGATTCAGGGTGGTCCGAAACGGATTTGTATGTGGTTGTTCACTAGTGAGGGATGGCCTACAAATGTCCAATATAAAAAACTATCCACACTTACGAAAATTAGCCTCTGGTTTCTCATACTATTGCGAGGTAACTTCAATCAATGTCACCAAAATAAAATCCCGTCACTTAACTAACAACGACTCTTGGGTCTCGTTCTACCAGTGGATCAGGCTAATTAATACAGGTATCCAGTACCCAGCAAAACCTTTGATTCTATTTAAAACGCTAAAAAAACCGATGAGCCTCAAAACGTGAAGTTCCGTTACTCCCTTTTATTTGTCCCACAGGACTCTGTAATAAGCTCTCGCTCGGACAAAGTTGGTAGTGGCGTCTGGGGGGTTGAAATTGCCTCAACCGCCTCTCATTTCTCGTCTCGTTATCTCTCGTGCTCCCTTCATGTTTTCTGCAAGCCCCAACTTTCCCCGGTTAACGAACCGAAACTCCCAGAGTTTTCTCAGACAATGAAACCCGACGTATTGAATTTGGAAGCATAGTCTAACCAAAATAGCATCACGTGAATGCTTATTCTTTGAAAAAAGAAGAATGGTATCTATGAAAAGCTCTATCCAAATCGTTGATGACTTGTTGTTTTCACATAGAATGGACTGATGTACCTGCATATAAATTATTGGAATTATTATTGGAACTAAATGCAATACAACACTCTTAAGCCGTATACCTTACCTGCATTACACCGTTACTGGTATAGTATCACGATCTATTTACAAATCACTTAGGTACATAAGCGTATCAGCGTGTCTCAACTCCTTGATGATACAGGTATAGAGGACTTCTTAGAGACTAGATAATTAACTTAGCAATAATAATTTAAACTTCAACAACCAGATCAAAAGTATACACACGTTAGGATGCAAACCTTCTTCCTTTTTCGGTCGGTAAAAAAATAGTTTAGTGACATTTTATGTCTTTCCTTTGGCACATAAACGAAAAAAGCGTTAACAAAAAGCGTTATGGTTGGTTTTCTGATTTCCGTTTACAACCGAGTCGTTGCTAGGGAAATGGTACTTCGTCGTTTTTCATCCCACAAAATTCGTTGACCATTCCTTCGAAAGCTCTCGATTTATCCAACCATATTATGTTAACTACTGCGAGGTGCATGGCCAATTAGCTGAGTTATGAGCATGGTTATTTGAATAATTGTGTACACTCAGGTGATCATTCTCAATATTGATGATTATTGATGATTATTGGTGATTATTCTCATATTGTGAACATGATTGCAACCTCTTGTTAATTTCTGATGATTTCATTGAGCTGGTGTTTCGATGATTTGATTCATAGCAGGTGATCCGAATATTGCGAGAACGGTTTGATTTGTGAAGCGGTGGTTAAATCATTTTATTAGGTAATTTCTATACTTTACGCTCTAGGAAGCTGTAATTATTTTGTATGTAGCCTCCTTAGGACATTTACTTGAAGATGCCCAGGGTCCGGATCAGCTGAGTGGCTCTTAGAGCTATTTTCTATGCTTTACACTCTACAATTGTATCAATTGTAATTTGTAGATAGAGGGGAGTACAGAAGAGGGAAAGGGAAGGGTAGGAGAAAGGGTAATAAATGGGGGGGGGGGGACTAAAGGCATAAAATGTCCCAATGTGTTGCAGACTCGTATGCAAGCATTTCAACGCCGTTTGATACACGTTACGAATCCTTTCTTCCAAGCTTGCCTCAGAGTTTGAGACCTTTGTTCATTTTTCTACATAAGGATGTTCATTGATTATTCGATGTATAGGTAACCTTGTAGAAACACATGTCACAGCTAACACATTTTTCAATAAATTGTTGGCAGAAACACATCTGCCAATAAGTTGAGTGGGCAGTACAGCATCCTCACTTAATGGATACAATGACGTTGAATTGTTTGTATATTTACGTATATTCTCTTCCGCGTGCTCTCTCTGGTGTGCGCATGCTGAGATTAGGGAATTATTCTAGGTATATATCAAACATTCAACTATCACTCAAATTAGTGCTAGCGCCTCAGCTAGGGCCAATCGGTATTTAGAGATCGCACAGGGGTTACTCGTTAGCCTGAAGGGCTTATCCGCGCAGTACTGTCGAAATTGGTCGAACAGTCTAGGAGTTTTGTGACCAAGGAATTTTATATTTCCGCATGCTCAGTGGGTATTACTGATCCAATCGTGATGAAATTCACTGGGAATCATCTTCAGGCAATCCCTGTTCTCAACAACCTTCAAAAGTTGGAGCGGAATCGGGCAATTAGTTCGTCAGAAATCAGTGTGTATGCGGAATCAGTGCGAAAGTCTATAATAAAAATAATGATCGAACCTGATTTTAGCCACACCGGCCGCAGCCCCACTGAGTGGCATAGCCGCTGTTATTTCAAAGATTCTGGAAGCATGTTGTTACCCCTCACAATACACGAAATGCCTTGAAATATTACACAAATAGAGATCTCACTTCTACTTACTTCCTGCATTTTTTGGTTTACCATATTTACAAGTAGGTGACTGCCTAATTTAGTTTGTATCATTCCTTCCAGGGTAGCGGATTGGACTACACGATGTCCGTCTCCCGGTTGCCAACGGCGAAAGACGTCCAAGAAGAGGAGGATGCCGTGTGCCAGCTCTGCCCAGAGGCCGTGCGGCGAACGCTAGCTACTATGTTGGACATGACTCTCCTCAAGTCTCCAGTCTTCATGCTCTTCGCTTTCGCCGGATTCGTCACGATGCTGGGCATCTTCGTTCCCTTCGTTTATCTATCTGGTAACTACGTCATCAAGTACCTCAAGTAACATCAAGTACCGGAAATCAGGCAAAATAACAGAGGATACATAGATATGTAGAAAAAGTAAACTATAAATGATTTCCACTGCGACTCTGAGAAAGCCGTAATAACAAAGCTGGAATCGAGAAGTGGAAGGGTGTGGGGGATGGTCTGGCCTTCGGTAGGACAGGCAGGTGGTTGGGTGTGACTCACTCAGAAAGTTTACGCTCATGGTCTCGAACCCGGTTTACCTCCACAAAAACATATTCCATGTTAAAAATTGACATGAGCTGGGGATTACTCCAAGATTTCCGACACAAATAAAAATGTAACGCTGTTTAGGAAGGCACCACCCATAAACCTGGTTTGGTAAGTTGAGTAGTAGTTTCTTTCTCGAAGATCAATCTCACGTAGAAACACACTCAATACCTCAATACAGGTACCTATCAAAATCTCAATCAGACAAAATCTATAACAAAATTATTATTCCCCCCACTATAATTATTATTATACCCACTCTTTAGCACGGTATTAATTATAGTATTTTCCATAATCTAGCATTCAGAATTTTCCTTCCATGAATCTGTGGTTCGATGTTTTCCTTGAACCTTAAACATTTCACCTTCATAAACAATTTCGCCACTAAAATGACTGTGTACCTATAGATAGTTAGAATATACCTATGTATATATTATACCTATTTAGTATATTAGGTAATAATTGCATTAAAAATCGTTTGCATACAAAATAGTTAGCAGGGAATGTTAGAGGGGAGCTCCAATGCAAAAACCCGCACGACCGCAGGGTCTTGAAGGTAGGGTAGCCCTGGAGCGCCGCGCCTCACAGTGGTTCAAAATGGAAATTTTCTGGCCAAAAATAAATGTTCAGAACGATTCTTATAGGAAATTTTGTTCTGATTCCAAACGTACCCTTGTTCCTATATCTAAAATAACTAATTAGCTCGTGAAATAACAAACAAAAAACTAAAACATTCACGTTTTGGCCATTGGAACAGTAATAAGAAAACAGAGTTAATGAAAAACGTTGTCAATTTCCACGAAAAAAATGAGTTACAAAGTTAAATCAATTTCGACGGTTAGGCCATCATCAGTAACAAATAAGAACATGATACTGATGATAGCCTAACCGTCGAAATCGATTTAACTTTGTGACTCATTATTTTCGTGGAAATTGACAACGTTTTCCATTAACTCCGATTTCTTCTTATTGAAAAGGGTTTCATCTTCGTCACGAGTGAATAAGTTCGCTTGCTCAAAATCGTTTCTGCAGACAAACGTCAAAGACCTGAGAATTTTGCGTCAAATGAGGCCAACGTGACTCACCGTAGTCATGGTTTTGGTGATTTTTCGAAGTTTTTCGTTTTTTCAACTTTTTTCACACTCACGCCTGAGGAAAAAATTGATGCTCCCCCTCTCCCCCTCCCCCCAGTAAGTGATTTATTTCTTTTGCCGATGGCTATGATCTTCATGGTCCCTCTACAATACCTTAGAATTTCATTAAACATTTACGAGTTAAAATGGGACTTAATTACACAAAGATCTTTAGGCAAGGAAGGAAATTCGTTCAGGAAGGCCTGAAACGTAAAATGCGATTAAACATGTTGATTTAGGAAGATAAAAAATGTTTGGCCAAAAGTGATAATGATAATAAACATTCCGCTGCTTATTTTTGGAAGAAAATAGAAAAGGACGACTAATTATTGCGGGCAAGCTTTTTCTACTTCAGAACTACAAGAATGATTATTATTATTATTATTGAGCGAAATCGGTTGTTTCAAGTGGTGCCGAGTGATTGTCATGGCACCATCAAAGGTAAAAATCTTGCTCGAGTTTCCCTCGTATTTTCAATTCAACTCTCCAGTTTTGTTCCAGCCAGAGCCATTTCCTGGGGCTACGATCAAAGTACGGCCATCTTCCTGTTGTCCACCATCGGGATCACCAACACGATCGGGCGCATCATGTGCGGCGCCCTCACCAGCGTCCCCGGCATCAGCGCGCTGGCCATAAACAACATCGCTCTGACGATTGGAGGTCTTGCCACCATGTGCAGCGGCTACTCAAGTTCCCAGACCTACCAGTTCGGTTATGCTGCCGTTTTCGGGTTCAGCATCTGTGAGTACATTCCTGCTTATTGAACCGAGAGGAAATTAGAAATTAGGTATGTGAACAGAAGCATTATAATATGTAAATATAATATATCAAAATCAGCCATAATCTGCCATTAGGAGAGCTATTTACCAGTGGGCTATTCCGGCTGTTCCATTTTATTCGTTGAACTGAAAGATATCAATGAGAGCTTTCCGAAAAGTTGCTATGTGTGGGGTATCCGATGGTTGGAAGTTAGCGAAAACGAGTGTTGTAAAATCGATACAGATTACTTCACCCACCCCCCGCTCCTCAGAACGGATGACATCACGTCACGAGTGATCTTCTTTCCCGTTTTACAGCCAACCTAACGAACATTTTGTGCAGAAAATTATGAAAAAGGGGGTTTCAAGAATGCTGAATCCGAATTTTAAGTCGAAAATTCAAAATTCCGACACACCAGAATTCCCCATTGCTAGAATCCAGAGGCGGCTAGTCAGGGTAGGCGCTGCCTAGTCTGTAACCTAGGCTAATTTGGAACAAAAATAAATCGAAAGGGAGAAATTTGTTACCATGATAATAATTCATTTTCTTAGAGCTTTTTCAAAGTTTGTATTGGAACTCGAATTACCTTTATTATGAATTGTCACGAAACAGAGAAGTTAGGGAGAGTTGATATTAGTCGATTTTTTTTAGTTTTCCATACAAAAGCTGATGTGAAACATGACACCAAAGACTCACTATTTAAAATATAATAAACCAAAATGAGGAAATAAGAACTCTGACTAGAAACACTGATTCTTTTTTGTTATTCACAGAAACAGTATTACACATATATTCAAGTAGCTTACAGATAGTACTTACAGCTAGATTCCCTGTATTCTACGATCTGGCCTAAAGGTAACTGTGACCTGTCCAGGCCTTGCTCTCTCAGTATTTTCTGCGATTACAACATGTTAAGCATACCTACAAGATATCAGTAGAGGATCAAGGTACATCGAGGAAATGAAAACAAAATACGGAAAACAATAAATAGATACACTTCTATGAAGGAAGCCTGGAATGATAAGAGTGAGATGATTGAGTAATTAGAAGGTATGTAGTGTTTTTACAAGAGCGACTTCAAAGCTGAGTTAATTCCTAGATCACTTTCCAGAATCTGCCTAGTTTCATTTTTGAAAATCATTAGCGTTTTCGCTGTTTTAACAGTGTCTGGTTGCTGCTCAAAAAGTGTCGGAGATCATTGGATGGCCGTGGTTTCTCTAGAATCGGCAGCTGATTCAGTTGCTCTCGTTGGCCTTGTTCTGACATATTTTCCGAACGTCTCGATACATTTATACACATAAATCAAAATTCTATACACAAATGTTTTCCTAGTTGTCATCACACCAAGACTTTTATATAGGTTACCCAAAGGCATGCGTCTTTACGAGATTTTGTCGCTATCCGTTGTTATTTATCCGTAAAACCGTATTAATCACTATGTCCAGACAATGAAAGTTGATGGCGTAGGCAGCTCCCTCTACTATAATACCATAAATTAGGATATTGTATACATAAGCATAGTACGTTTATCATTTCAAGATTATCAAGAGACGTCCACTTTCTAAGGACAATAAAAAAAAGAAAAGATAAACTTGCATGGTTATTTTTCATTTTGTAATTTGAAAGATCTTATGGAGGGCTTTCCAGAAAGGTGCTTTACGAGGGGTATCCGACGATTGAAACTGGCCGAAAATGGGTCTTGGCATTTCAAACTAACTGACGTCACCTACCTGGGCGGGCCCCTCAGCTCCCATCTTTTGCGTGGCAATGCTTCATCATGGTGATTTGACTCTTATAGAGAACTTCGTGCTTAATCCGAATATAACATAGATATAAACATGTTCTAAAATTATAGCTCTAACGGATTTTCGGCTGCATAGATATTTCCTCCAGCCTTATAATGGATAAAAGCTCTTTTTTAGTCACCCAATTGTCATAGTTTTGGTCTGTAACACAATAGTGAATATCTACTATAATATTTTAAGCTGATTTTTTGGGTTCATAGATAGGTACCTACCTATCTACACTCTTATTGTATACGTAGATACCTAGGTATTGAAATTAATCATTAATAAATATTGTAACTGCTCCTTCCTCAAAAATAAAGATATTAATTAGAGACAAATCCAACTAATAGGCAATAAATCATTACACCTGTGATTAAATTGCTGTGGATTAAATTCAAGATAAATTCATTTTTCAGCATGCTGGGCTTCGCTAAGATCAATCATTGCCGTTGACCTGATCGGCATTGAGAAGCTAACCAACGCTTTTGGAATCATCCTCATGTTCCAAGGATTCGCGGCCACCATGGGATCACCAATTGCCGGTAAACTTATGTTCATACATAAATTTGTTATTTAGGTGGAGGGATGACACTCTTCTGTTACTCTGAGGCAGGTAGGTACATACTCTACATAAACATGTAACCTAACGATTCCATGTTGGTATCTTCGCCCTTTAGTTCAACCTTAATTTATGGCGAAAATACATGGATTTTTATATCTTCGGTAGGGATTATACCTACTACCTACCGAAGATATAAAAATCCATGTATTTTTACATGGACTTTTTCAAGGCCCTATAGATAGACCTTCTTCAAACAAATATATGCAGTTATTCAGAGCAATTAGCCCTGCTCGAAAAGGTTCAGGAGATAATTTACTATGAAACTACCTGAGGAATTAAAATTTAATTTTAATTTTACCAAAAGAAATCGAATTTTTTCTATATTTATACTACTTATAAAAATAAAAGGTTCTTAAACTTGGTATACCTGCTTTAGGTTGAATGATATAATAATGAGTGTCCCATAATGATAAAGGGTGCTTAATCCGGGCACGAAAAGGCATGAAAAGAGGCAAAGATTGGCGTGAGCGCACAGCCACCTCCGCCCGCCGCTTTCCACCCTCCGATTTTTGCCCCAAAAGTAGGGAGGTTGCAGAAGGTTTCCCTGTGATCATTTTTACACAGGTTCACACATCCTCCTTCGCTTGGGCGAATATGTGCGTTTATGCTCTTAAACTGCGCAGTCAGTTGGAACAGAATTCAAGTTCTTATCAGTTGATCACTTTCCCTAATAAGAGGTAGGTACCGGTCATGGGAAAAAGGATGTTTCTAACCAGGAGGGACAACAATTATAGGTTGCTATAATGTAGTTAGGTAGTTATCTAACTACTTCTCCATTTTAAATTTAAAAGCTAAAAAATAATCGTACTAACTAATGATTCAATCGTGCAGGTATGTTCTTCGACATCACTGGCAGCTACGACATGTCCTTCTACCTCTCAGGAGGCCTCCTGCTCTTCTCCGGGGTGATCTGCTACCCTTTGAACTACCTCAAAGACAAATTGGAGAACCAGAAGTCGAGTAAAACAGACATCGGAGACACAGCGCCGTGTTGACCGACTAGAATCCGAATTTGGCTCCCGTTCAAAAGGGGTTTCGAATTTCCGAAAATCCCACCCGAGAAAAACGGCCGGGTTCTTTTTGAGGAAGGACTCAATTATCAGAAGATCACCACCAGTTTGGGCACAGTTTTGGGTACTGTAACTAAGTTCAGTGAACTTTTTGCTTTCGCGATGACGTTTTTCGAGGTAGAAAAAGATGTTTCATAATGATTCATGTACCCAATAGTATCGATTAGTTAGAAAGAAAATAATTATATGCTATAAGTAGGAAATCCATCTCGAAGTTCTTAGTGGAAAAATCGGTGTAATTAGTTATTTTATAAAACCCTATCTGTTCTCGTTTCAGTTGAAAAATTCAGTTTAGTTCTTTCCAATCTTTTCTCTACTCCTTCAGAGCGGCACCGAAAGTCGAGACCTCCTTCACGAAAAAAGTATAAAAATGTGACTTATGAATCTTTCGATGTATTTAAGGTGGAAATGACGCATTTTTGATAAATGTTTGTACAAAATTGAAGGGAGTTGGGAGGATTTGGGTAAGCAATCCCCAGTGCACTGTGCTGTAATTTTAATGAAATTCGTGATGTTTCGGTTACCTACCTAGTTTATCTTTATTTCTATTTGAAATTTTGATGGTTCACAACACCAAAACCGCAATTTACGGCGCCACTGTGTGAATAAATTGTAATTTTGAGGAAATACTGTATGTACTCTACAATAAATTACACAGGCAGGTATTAAGTATCCACCTACTTGTTTGGCGCCACGGTGTCGTATATTGTTACTGCATAATATAAATTGATATTTTCGGTCTTAGGCCTTAACATTTTTTGGATATCGCTACTGTATGTACTCACTCATGGGGAACTTGCATGGTTATCTTTCATTTCAGCGTTTGAAAAATCTTTCCAAAAAGGTACTATTATGATGGGTATCCGATGATAGAAACTTGCCGAAAATGTGTATTTAATTTTAACCTAACTGACGTCACCGACCTGGGCGGACCTGCCTGGTCGGGTTCCTCTGCTCCCTAACCGAAATGACGTCACACACTCCCTTTCAACCTGTTTTCTGGTTAAACCAGACGTTTTTCAAGCTAAAAATTGGCGCTAAGGGGTTTTTAAGGGCGCTGAATCAGATTTTGAGGTTCAAAATGCAAAATTCTTACCCATGTAAGTTCCCCATTTCCTATTAACTAGAAAATACTTACTTGGCTTCCCATCCCCCTCTGGAGGTGGTCTGTTCTTATTTCAATGGAAGAAATTCTGTTTTTTTTTAATACCTAATATTTTCTTACAAACATTCGACGCATTTAAATGTGAAATCCAACGAAAAAGCCAAGCTCTATGTATGCAATTAAAGACTATTCGGAATTGGGATTTAACGGCTTTAGTGATTCAACTACATAAAAACTCACTAATCGCCTTATAAATCTGTAATGTCGTTGCATTCAATACTGATTGGTCGTAGACGACCTGCAGTTATGATGAATGTTGTAAAACAGATACAGATAACTTGGCTGGAAACGAATCTACAAGCAGGTATGGTTTTGTACTCAGCAGGCAAAGGAGGGAGCCTAATTGTTCGGATCAAGTGGTCTAATTGGAGATATAGCATTCCACCTCCGTCCAGAAGAGATCTGTAGTCGCTGATGATAGGTTGTACAAATCTACTCCAATCAGGGTTGCCAGGTCCGTGCAAGCAAAAAATTGAATAAGGTAGACATGTAAATCCCTTTAAAATAGGTACAATAACTGTGTAAGTTAATGAATACGATTAAAATGCTAATTTTCTTCGAAAATTCGCTTGACGAAACAAAACCTACCTAAGTAAGTTGCTATAGGGTGTCACGAACTTCCAAGGAGCTACCGAACTTAGCTTAGAAAACTAGTATAGTGATGCATGAGCATGGATCAGTTTGACAATCAATTTTGTTAGTCTCCGCTAAATTTGGGCTGTATTTGTGTCCGAGACGCCTTCTAGGCTTCAGAGCGGTATCACGGCGCCTAGTTAACTTATAGTTGGGACTGGTAAAATGCCAATCTCATTTTTGTTGTTTTGATTTCTATTATTTTCTGTTACATGTACAGACCAGTTAGATAACTGTCCTGCTTAATGTGTTTTGACAAATAAATATAGAAATGAAAATGTGCAGAAAACAGTTGGCAATTTTTGTAAATAAATTACGTACCTACTTACAGTAGAAAAATTACAGAACTTCATGGGTGGGTCCGAAAAACGGTAGATGCACTGTAAAGACACCTGGCAACCCTGTCTTCAATGTTATTACAGCAAGGATAAAAATCAAGTAGGTTTGTACCAGTCAGAAACGACAGCTTGGTTTGGTATGATGAACTACTTTGTATGTTCCTTTATAGAGGTAATATTTTTTTACGAGTTAGATACGTACGTAGTAACTAAAGAGAATAAAGAGTAACTCTTCAATCTTACCTACAACCTTCCAGATCAATACTGACTAGAACCAGTGTGGAGTCAGAAAAATCGAGATAGCTGCGAAGTAAAAACCTTAAGATAACTTGCTGCCTCACGATGGCAGCTCATAGACTAGGAAGAAACTTCAGGCTGGTCCTTTAGAAGACGTAGGCACCTACCTATCAACATTAGTGGAGCACGTTGCACCGAGCCTCCGAAGATATACCGTGTATATCGTG
Organism: Lygus lineolaris; assembly: GCA_030264115.1. Taxonomy (NCBI): domain Eukaryota; kingdom Metazoa; phylum Arthropoda; class Insecta; order Hemiptera; family Miridae; genus Lygus; species Lygus lineolaris. The sequence continues at coordinate 10,515,483 of JAEMON010000008.1, read as the reverse complement.
GAGCTCATGTAAAAATAATTTGTTAACTATGATAAGCACGCTAATGAATAACCAGAATGATTGTGAATATCTAGGTACAATAAAACTTTGATATGAATTACCTCGTAGTTCTTTATTAACTCGTCCAAATAGTCCAATACGCTTGTAGATAGGTATCTTCTTTCATTTGAGTGGTTTTCTAAACCACTAATGAAGAACAACTCATGTGAACTCTTGAATTACCTAATTGTAATTTATACCTTTCAACGTACAAAATCCTTACCTACGAGGAAAAATGGTTTGGTTTAAATCAATCGGAAAGAAGTTGGGGTATCTACCACAGAATAATGTACCTACCACGTACCTACCTACCTGCTGGTCCTGGGCCACGAGTAGGGATGGCAACCCCACGTGGGATTGGAGGTTGTGCGGGACCAAGCTGTAGGTTCCTGTTGAACACAGTCCCTCTCTTTGCGGAGTTCTACTGGTTTTTAACAATCAAAAACTTCAGTATTCCCTTTTAAATGGTTTCAACATGGTAAGGGAAATAATGACCGATTTTAACAAATAAAAATGAAGAAAGAAAGTACAACAGGGTCATTCAAATGAGCCCGGTAGGTATAAGTGTTACCTATCGTTGTAGTTGACTGTGGTAGGAAACCATGAGCCTTAACGTAGGAACACACTATTTTCACCATGATCAAAAATAACCATTTTACCTTGGGAAGAAAATAAAATATCGAGTTTAATAAGATCGTGTAACTGCGAAATTATGAAATAGACTGTTCAGATCCTTGAAAACCAAAAACGTTTGCCGCAAGTGGATGAGAGCTGTATGTCATATTATAACTTCCTCGTAACCATAACACGATTGTATAGATCAACCTATCGAAATTTGTTAACATTGTGGTTCAATAGGGGGGATTTAGCATAATAAGACTAGCTAACAATGTTGAGCCAAATCAAAATTTTTATGAAAATTCAGGAGGTTACGACATGTGATTGGCAAGGATTCGCGGAGACAGACTGACTCGAAGCGAAAATTGTCCGTCCCTTGGAGCCAAGGGAGTGAGCCCAAAATGTGCACAAAAATGCCTAAATCTCGGCAGTGATGTGGAATCCCAACTTGTCAGAGAATCGAAAAGATAGATCTTTTTGTGGACGATTCAAATGGCAATGTATTGAGCCTCAAGCTGTGAACTGTGATTGAGGAGC
>JAEMON010000008.1:10501427-10513868 GCA_030264115.1 Lygus lineolaris | reverse complement strand
TGACCCCCGCTCATTCGGACTCCAAGCTTTCCAAGTACTCCCTTCACATGGTGCCCCTCACCTCTACTGCTGTACACACCCCCTCACAAAAATAAGACCCTCATAGGGTGGTAGTAGTACTCAATACTTGCGTAGTACATGGTACCATCATCTCCAAATTTCGCTGCTTCTACCCCTAACAACATCCCTGTCGTACCTCCTCGAACTCCCTGTACCCTCCCTCCTCCCCAACTATGGCTATATTTTCATCCTAAGTCACTATACAGTCTGCATCCTCGTATGAAACCTATCAAATACCAATACCTCCCAAGTTCCTCGTCTAAGGACCATGGTATTCCCTCCCCTACGTGTGCCCCCTCCCCCTGCCTACAGTTGTATAAGAGCCTCAATCACTATATGGGCTCATGTTAATACACAATTACTTCCACTTTTAAAGCCCGTGGTGCTTCCTTGGACTCTCAGTTCCCCTCTATACGTACCACGTATGATCCCTCAAACACTATAATAATTATGAGCTCTCATGATAATTCAATTACTTCCTCGTCCAAGGCCCTTGTACCTCCTGGGGCTCTCAGTACCCTTCCTCTTCTATGCCACCCCTCACAAACACGTATGATCCCTCAATCACTATAATATGTGCACTCATGTTAATATTCCATTGCTTCCTCGTCTAAGGCCCGTGGTGTTTCCTTAGACTCTCAGTTCCCCTCCTACACTAAGGTCCCCCCTCCCCTTAACCTCAACACGTATGATCCCTCAAGCACTATATATTATGTGCACTCATGTTAATATTCAATTACCTACTTCCTCCTCCAAGGCACGTGGTGCCTCCTCGTACTCTCCCCTCCCTACAACCACGTATGATCCCTGAGCCGTCACACATTCATATAGTATCTCGTACATAGGTACATTTGCTCCCCTATTTGTACCATGGACGAAGGAAGCTCGGAAGGGGGATAGGAAATAGCTCCCCTCCATCCATGTTTGTATCCTCAACACATCGCTTACTAAGGCCTACCTACGTATCCCACCCCCAGTCACAGATAGGGGGTGCTGGAAGCCCAAGGAGGTGCCAAGGGCCATGAACGAGGGAGGGGGGTTATACATAGGGGGCCTTAGTATGCCATTAAGCTTGTACATCACGGTTTATTCTGCACGGAAATGTCCTGAAATAGGTAAGCGCCATTAGTTCTATCAGCTCAGAGACGACTTTTCGCTTGATTCCCACGGGTAGCACGTCAGTCTGCATGCACGAGGCCCATAATAGCAATGTAGTCAATTTAGGATAAACTCCGGTCTTGGAGAAGGTCTAAAATGAAGAATGCGAGTGGAAATGTTGGAGCGGGAAAAAAGGTCATCTCCCAAAAGTTACAGTGCTTCAGCTGCTTTTCGCCATTGGTAGACTCGGAAGTCAAAAGTTGTTATCAAGGTGAAACAGAAAGAAAGAAATGAATGGATTATAGATATATGTCTTAAATCTATTTCCTGGTTAGGTCTTAAATCTATTTTCCTGAAAGAAAGAAGAATGAAAAAAGAGGCTGCAGGATTCATACTGTCAATCCCGCATCTCAGTCCCCGCCCAAAAATGCGAGGGAACTCGCGTAGCGGGATTCCCATCCCTAGACTTTAACTTATTCCGTTCCATCTTGAATTTATTCCGAATTTTCGTTCACTTGTTGTTTACCACTAACACGAAAAATAAAAAAAATTAGAAGACCTTGTCGTTCATATAAATATAAATTATATAAAAAGAAATTTGCAAGTCACAAATTTTACAAACGATTCAACATTTTGACACACAATGTCACCTCGTGGACGAAGTGAGAGAGAGAGCAAAAAACTTGAGGAAAAACTGATCAATTAATTCAAACAAAACTCAAAATCATCGACACTTTTTGGATAGGTGTATATTTTTTCAGTGATTCACTTAAAAAAAAGAAAAAGTTAACCGAGAAAAACCACGTGATCTTGAAAACCGGTTCAGGAATTACGATTTGAAACATTGCAACAATCTTTTTTGAAAATTAATGTAATGAAAAACAATGCGAACACAATACGCAGAAGTATAAATATATAGGTATGCTGAAATAACAAGTCATACAAACCTATTAACAAATATTCAACACAGCATCTAAAAAGTAGCAACATCGAAAAAGTCGCATCTTTTGGGTAAAATATTTTTTTTTTTTAGAGCATCACGAATAAATTTGTAACCAATCATATGCAAGGATTTTTTTTCAACAGTAATAACAATATTGTATATATATTTGATTAATCAAAACAGAATCAAATCACAACAGTGAATTGATCTTCAATTTTTTACTTATGATTAGAGCGCCTCTGTGATTGGTTGTCTGGTGTTTTCTTCGTCCAATGCAATTTCGAACTTTTGCCTCACGGCCGCTCAAAACGTTAATCAGTTTTTTGATTAGACAGCCGATGTTTTGTTTTGAAGACTTACCATTCAATTTTGCTTTCGCAATATAATGCAGTTCCCAAAATGTACCTCCAACGAATCAACATGAGAGTAGCCATTTTGTCAATCTAGGTTTCAAGTTTGAGAAAAAAATCTTCATTTTTCGTTTCAATAAAAATTCAAAATTGTATGCTGGGTTATGAAATACGCATATATCTGGCTAACATTCAGGTTAGTAAGTTCAATATCAATGCAAAGGTCAACTGATCGTAAATACGAGGTTAGTTTTAAACAATTTTTTTCGATTTCTTTAAATAATGTATAGTATTTCCTAATTCTTAATATGTAGGCCATATTATTTTTGGTAAATAGTCATTCTTTTTTTTTGTGTGTTAATACCATAAAATGTCTACTGTGAGTTAATTTCAGGGTAATTTCAAAATGACAGAGTTTTCTCGGAAGTCTCCAGTTTTCAGAATTCAAGATTTTACTAGTATGCCATTCTTTACGCTAATTATGTACACCTCGTCACTACCTAATTTGGCTATTTTTTCGGTGAACTATAAGGTACTGTTTGAACAATCCCTGTCATTTTGCGTTTCTATTTTTCCAACAGATTCGTTACTTTAACAAGAAATTGGTTACATAGAAGAGAGCGAGTCGAAGCTAAAAGGTCACAGGATAGACAGAAACGAGTTCACCAAGAATTCATCCTTTCAAATTTGTTCAAAATGACTGTCGGAAAGTATGTACTTTTTTTTCTTCTTCTTCTAAATTGTCCGTTTTTTCGAATTTTTCATCAAATTTCGCGTGGTAGCCGCACAAAACGAGTCGAATTTTTTTTCAGTCTCAATATCACGTCTGTTAAGTCTGAGGTCCTAAGTTATAATCACTTTCGTGATTTTATCGAGTCGAAAAATTCGCATTGTCTAAAATTGGAGTAGGACTACCATTCGAATACAAAATTACAACTAATGCGTTTGATTCAAGTTTTATTTTTTTTTTTCAAGGACAAATTAGCAGGATTGAATACGGGCTTTCGTTTTCGAAAATTTCTATGGAATAAAGGTAGAAAATAAAACGAAAATGAACAAAATGAAAAAACTTTGTCGGTATTTGACATCTTCAATTTAATTTAAAAATAACAGTGCTTCAGTTATAACTCTACTCTACCTTAGGTAATTAACTAATACGATTTTTTATTTGGTTTTTTTTTACCTAGTTAAGAGCCTTAAAAACAAGCTCGCATTAAATTTACCATCACTTAGCGTATAATTGTTGTTCATTCATTAACATTAATTCTTTCAGGTGTAAATAGTTTTCTTTCAATTCAAAACGAAGAAAAGGAAATAAGAAAGAGTTAAATTAGTTTTAAAAAAAAGTCAAAAATTTTCCTGTAGTAGGTACGAACTATGAGCATACAGTTCTGCATGGAGAGAGGCACATTCTAAAAGAGGAACCAAAAAAACAACTTTGAAAAGTGATAATATTTTTGCCACAGTAAACACTTTATAAAATACAACACCGAGAAGAGTTTTGAACTTACTAATATTAGTTTATATTCGAGAAGACATATATTTTTTTTTAAATAATGGAGACCTACTCAAGTGAATTACTCGTAATTTGTGTATTTTTATTTTGATATACTTATATGAATACAATGTATAGAATTCTCAAAAGTGAATAATGTATGCTCTATTATACACAAACGATAAATATAAAAAGAAAAAAAAAGAAAAAAAAGTTCATTATTTTTGTCCATTTTTCCCAAAAATCACAATATTAACGTTGTATCAACTCATACATCAGATCAAGGAAGGGAAATACGGTTTCACTGGGTACAAGTGAAAAAAGGCTACACCCAAGGAGAATAGGTTATCTAAAGAGAAGAAGTGTAGTGTGAGAGTCCAATAAAAAAAAACGAAATGAATTAGTTGTGTGAAAACGAATTTTACTAATAAAAAAACAAAAAACAATCAAATGTCTTTTGAAAAAATACAAACGAAGGAAATGGGGAGACAACAAAAGTATTGTGGGAGAGAAAAAATACCGGTGAACGGAACAGGAATGTGAAAAAGGTTTTCTAAATAGCCACTAAGTGTAAATGGGAATAGTGAATTTTGACTAACATGGATCAACTGTTAGTTCACTTGTTAACAATGAAAAATATTTAAAATAATAAATTTAAAAAAACAACATTAAATTGACGAAATAAGGTGGTTTTTAATCAAACCGAAATGAATACGAAAAATAAGGTAAGTATGTCTGATTTCATAAATAAAGATAAATACCACATATAGTAATAACAGTACTCTAAATTACCTTTTTGTTTTTTCTTTTTTTTTTACAAAAATTTACAGATATTATGTTAGAACGTTGCATTCACTTATTATGATACCACTTAAAACATCAAAGCCCACTGAATGTCAATAGTGGTAAGGCGGTTGCCAGGTTGAGTGGTTTTCTCACATGGAAAGCAGAAATGCAATTCGCATGATTTCAACATTGCATAAACAATTCACTTCGATGTCATCATGGTTACAAATTCTGAAACAGAAGAGAAGACGAAAGGGTGGGGAAAACGTTCGAAATAAATAAATTACAAAGACATAGTCGAAAATGTGTGGTTCGAGTCGAATTTTGTTTGTTTTTTTGTATGGATTTTTCCAAACAGAAATATTGTGCTCAAAACCAAACCACCCGTGAAAAGCGAAGCGACCCAGCGTTTTGGAGTTAAACGCATTTTTCACACAGAAATTAATGAACACACATTTATATATCAGTAGGTAAAAATGGGTGTCGTTGACGTTGACCTCCAAGGTGATCGTTGACCCTTTCTAGTTTTGAAGAAATATTTTTGGCTCCAACTGGTGGTTAATTAGTTTTATCTCATTATTGTGGATTTCAATAAAAAGAAACCGGAGTCAATGAAAAACGTTGTCTATTTCCACAGAAATGATGAGTTACAAAGTTGAATTGATTTCATCAGTAACAAATAAGAACTGAAGGTACATCAGAGAAAACACAGCTTCTGTAGTCACAGGAGAAAGGGAACTTCAATCTTTTTTGGTCGAGGAAAAGTGAAGGGGCTGATAGGAGTACCCAAACAGGTATAGACGGAGTGAAAGGGTTGGAAGGGAACTGAAGGAGTGCCCAACCAGGTGCAGACAGAGTGAAAGGGTTGGAAGGGAACTGAAGGTACATCAGAGAGAACTCAGCTTCTATCGTCACAGGAGAAAGGGAACTTCAATCCTTTTGGTCGAGGAAAAGTTAAGGGGCTGATAGGAGTAGGTACCCAATCAGTTGCAGACGAAGTGAAAGGGTGGGAAGGGAACTGGAGGTACATAAGAGAGAACGCAGCTTCTATTGTCACAGGAGAAAGGGAACTTCAATTCTTCTGGTCGAGGAAAAGTGTAGGGGCTGATAGGAGTACCCAATCAAGTGCAGACGAAGTGAAAGGGTTGGAAGGGAACCGAAGCTACATCAGAGAGAACACAGCTTCTATAGTCACTGGAGAAAGGGAACTTGAATCCTTCTGGTCGAGGAAAAGTGAAGGGGCTGTTTAGAGTACCCAATCAGGTGCAGACGGAGTGAAAGGGTTGGAAGGGAACTTGAATCCTATCAGTTGAGAGAAGTGAAAGGGGCCGGGAGGCATAACCAATGCCAATCAAGGACAGGCAAAGTGAAAGGGCAACACTACGAAGGAGGGAAAAACCAAGCTATAGCAGGAATAAACCTGTTAACGATGAAATATGATCATTTGGAATTACCTCATTCAGACATTTACCAGACATTACTTTTGATTACTTCGCATTTTCCAAGTACATTCAACCCTTTGGTCAAAGATGAAGAAATTCTACCGTCTATTTGTCTGATCAAAACTCACGAAGTTCTGATCAAAACATAACAAAGTCAAGATTGGATTCACTCAGATGACTTGCAAAAGCTGAATCGCCCTCGTAATCTTTGAAATCTCCCAAGTTATTCCGTAAATTTCCTACCAGTTTGACCACAATACTCAATTTTTTTTTTTTTCAATTAAAGAAAACAAACTTCAATCAAACGTAATAACTACATGAAGTTCAATTTTTGAAAACTATATACAGTTATCTATCGAATAGGAACCACCTCGAGTCAATCCTGGAACTTTGAAAAATAGGAGTCAACGACCACCACTTTTACCCAGGACATAGAGGAAAAATAGTCAAGTGAGTGAGAAGTAGCCACAAGATCAGCGTAGTAAAACCATCAGATCAATTTATCGGTAATATTGATCCTCTTCGGTTGTATGTAAATCCATTCGCATCATTTTCTGGGAGGACACAGAAAGTTGAATTTATCCGACTCGACAATATCTCCAATACGGACAATGTAAAATTTATAGTGTGTTCGTCGTTTGTAGAATCAAGTCATGAGTCATCAGATAAGAGAGATAAGCATGTCCTAGAAAGCTTCAAAGAACAACTTTCCACTGAAAAACTAAATACAGCACAAAACAAATTTTGAATATCGCAATTCGCTTTTAAAAGGGTTTACGCTCCAGTTTTAGTGGATTTTCAAAAGGACGGACGTTATAAGTGACAAAGTTAAAATTGCTACGAAATGACAACAGATACGGAAAAAAGGTCGATTCATAGCAATAATGCTAACATTCAAAAATAAAAAACATTCTAAAACATTGAATTTTTTTAGCTGTTGAAATACACAAAACTGCCATACGTCTATTCAATGCGAATTATGCTGACATTTTATTTTATCATGTTCAATTCAATATTATAGAAATTTCCCATTGAATTTTATTTCAAAAGTGCTCGTTGATGAAGACACCAAAATAGTTTCATTTCACGGTTCTATAAACCGACATCCTACTTCGTGATGACTCATGCAAAATATGCTGAAAATAAAATGCATGCACCATTGATTCTAAATTAAAGTATCATAATTATTATGCTTTAAAAAAATCGAATCACTTCATTTGGAAGTATTCCAGTTAGTACTCTAGTTACTGTTGACGATGTAGGTTTTGTACTTGTTTTTCTGTACGTTCGTCAAACGTATTTCGAATACAAATTACCCCACGTATGGCTCCTGTGCATTTTGTGAGAGCTCTTCGTCAATACTAGTGTTTTGAGAAGGAAATTGATCTACTACACTCACAAATAGTTACGCAGTAGCACAATTTGTATTTACAATATTGAGTGCCTCCATTAGAAATCTATTGTAGGTAAATTAAATTTGAATAGTAAACCATAAAATCATATAAATAAATAATCATAGAAGTGCTCTTTTCAACATCCGAAAGCTCCATATTATAACCATCTACTCGTACATAACTTCTGAGATAAAAATCATGGAAAAATGTATTAAATAAATAAAGAAATAATATGAAAAACGAAATAAAAACCACTATGAAGCCTCCAAAGCGTGACTGAACCTTGGGAAGGTTCCAAGAATAATTTTTCGAGAGAAGTATGAAAAATAAGGGGGAACGGGTTCGGTTATCTCAGGGGTGGTTGAGAAGACGATGGTTGGTACATATTTACTTATAAGGGTGGACGAATAATAGGGAAACACGTAACTGATATATAATTCCGGTGAATGAACGGATAGGGGAAGAGTTGTGGTTAAGATCTGATCCCAACACATAAATGAGATGTTTCAGAGAAGGGTTTTCAAGGATTTTCAACCCTTGAACTAGTTCAATATTTAAGAGCTGTCGGGAATTTAACTTAGCTAGCTAAGTTAAATTCCCGACTGCTCTTAAATATTTTTGTTGATCGATTATCAAGTTTTAAAGAGATTTAAAAACAAAGTCGTACATTCAGCATCTTTCAACGTGGAAAAAAATGAGGTTTAAAATGTATGTTGGACCCGTGCAACATAGCCCATCTTGGAGCACGCCGTATCAGTGCAACTGAGGTCATTTCATAGCTGGAATGATCACGAATGCTTAGTGAAATGTGAAGTCACCGATCGACCGTGGCAAGTTGTGCAATAATCATTTTTTCATCAGTTTGATTCATCAATATTTTCAGATATTCACCATACCTACTAATCCTTATCCCTTGTGTATGGCGTGAATCTTGTGATACATATTACTGTATCCCGCCATACATCAATAACTACAGAAAATGTTGTTACAAACTGTTAACGTTGCCTGATTTAAATTCTAAACTTGTTTAGCGAGAAACCGCATCGATTGGTTCAAGTAAATGAGCCGACGGATCGTACAGTACGTACAGATCATAGGCCTTCTTGACGTATCTTCAATGTTTTGACCACAATGTTAACCATTAAGGGTCAAAAATCAAATTCGCAAATTAGTTAATTGGATTATTAATGATAAGAGTTCATAATATGATAATTAACTCTCACTACAAATCTTATTACTACTTCAGGCCAATAGGTTAAACAATTATATAACCGCCTCTTTCCCCCTCCCGTTTCTATTTTACCGTTAAAACATTTTTCCAACTTTTCTCAACCAATAATCGATAAACATCAAATATTTTCCCGGCGTTCTTTCTATTTTTTTATTCTGCAGGACAACACACTATCAACATTTAAAATTCTAAATTTCGATTTAATGACAAAATGTTAAATTTTTGAAATTTAAAATTTTGATAGTGTGTTGCCCGCAGAATGAAAAAATAGAAAGAATTCCGAAAACAGATTTGAAATTGATCGATTATTGGCTGAGAAAAGTTGGAACAACATTTCACACCACCGGCGGAACCCCCTCGAGGGTTCTAGTGCAGGATATATTTTATTTGTGTGATGACGAGAATATCATTACTTGACCTGCTTTGGTAGACATAGGAACTAAACTGAGAAGCTAGATCGAATATCAGCTGAATTTAGCTCAATTTAATGGTAGGTATCCCCAAATTTCTTCAATTTGAACAACACAGGAATTGAAAAAAGGATATGACCGATTTGTCAGCACTTTTTTCGGGTAATACGAGCTACTACAATAACCGCCCACGAGCACTTTTAAAACCATGGCTATAACATTGAGTAGGTATCTAGGTACCTAGTATTAGCAGCGTGGCCGCCAAATCAAGTTTTCTAAATCCTTGACTATTTCAAAGATTCCCCCTGACTGCGTTTTACGGGACTTTACCGACAGAACCTTCAAGTTTTAAATTGAATGTTCAATTTTCAGTTAAAAAAAAAAAAATGTTCAGTGCTATACAGGGGATCTGAAATGGCGAAACAGGAAACAAAATGAGGGGAAGAAATGGCCTGAATGTCCTCTGAAGGAAGAACTATAGACAATCGAGAGTTGTGTTGGTGGCTTTTTGTTCAGTTTTGTTGAATAAATCCGTTCTGATTGCATTTTCAGTATATTGTTCAAAGGAATAAATGAAAGAAAGAACTTTAGCCGATTTTTGCAGAAATTGTTTGACTGGACTGCGGTACGACTTCCTTCTTTACTTTTGCCTAAAATAATCCTTCCTAAGTACTACGTAAAAGGTAGAGTAACGGAAACCTTTACGGGAAGGTTGAAATTTATTAGCGGTCGGACTTCAAAGAGGATACGTGAGGTTTTTGCCTTCAAAGGGGTCATAAACATGAGAAGTGGGTACTTTTACGAGGTGATTACCGAATCCACAGAAGGAAAAACCAAACTAAACAGAATACAAAGTCGCTATGTAGTAGGTATATTATGTGCCAAGTGGGTACCTATGACAACCAATCGCGACACTATAGTTACACTATCAATCTATAATGATAGAATCCAGGGATTAGGAGAGCACCAAACGACATAGATTTCCTGCTAACCTACTAGCTGGATTGAATTTCAGCTAAATTTAGCTCTAAGTAATGGAAGTGACCCAACATTTCTCCACTCCCAAAAACAGAAGAATTAAAGAAAAAGGACTCTTTTATTGCTGTGCTTCTTTAGTAACCACCCCCGTGGACTCATAAAACCCTGCAATCCTGTTCCAACTGCCAGGGCAAGTTTCACCGAATTTGAATACATCTCATCCCTACGGAGGGGTAGGTGTGAGTTGAATACAGGAAAACCTATAGCTACCTACCTCAGGTTTTTTTAATTTCGAATATGTTCAAGCCAAAGATCGAACTCAACTTTGGCATTAAGATTATTAGAATTTATACCTAACCCCAAACTGAATATCATTTGAACTGTGCCTTTTAGTTGGAACATACTAAAACATACTATCAGCAAGTGAACTTAACCACAAAACAGTAGGAACAGACAGAGGTTGAATATTTTCGCCAAGAGTGCGAAGAAGGATCAGCCCAGAATATTTGACCTGACAAGGAAACACAGCTAGAACAAACTTATAAATTTCGAGGAAGGGGTGTTCTTGCTTTCCTACAAGGAGTTGGTAACTACTCTTGCTTCCATCCAGTAGGTATAACCATAGAAGAGTACCCTGGAATTCCTACTACTTAAGGGTACCTACACGTCGATTCAACATACATTCACGGTACATTCTCATTAGTTGCAGATTCGAGGGGTTTAAACAGAAAAATCCCAAACACCAAGTTTTTCAATGAACAATACTATAACGTTCAAATATAATATGAATAACACTATACTATCAACTTATTGAACGGTCTTTAACCCTACAAGGGTACCCTGGGAGTTACTACCGCTTAGGTACCCCACGAGTCGAATCGACAAAACCCCTCAGAAAAATTGTCTTAAATTGCCGTTCCCATCTCGATGAACAGGAAAATTTCAAATAAGGTTCTCAATAAACAAAAGTAATTTTTCAACTCATTAAATACTTTTAGGTAATCATTTTCTTCAGGTACGTAATCATTTTTCAACAGCATTCGTAGCTCCTTTTTTAGACTTTATCTTCAAGATTTATGTATCATAAAACAAAATAATTTAAAATATTCAAATTTTCTGTTCACTATGACTGGAGGGAGGCATTCCTAGAGTCTTAAGTCCCTGCTGCGCTCCTAGTGGTCACCATGTATGAAGATAAAACTGGACACACGTCGAATCGACGTAGAAGTACCATTCTATGTTTAAAACTTCGCCTGGTTGCCCCGAAAAATTGTATAGGTAGGCAGTCATATTCCCAAAGTAGGGTTGAGCATCGATCAAAAACCACAAATATATGGTCACCATCGAAATCGAAACACACTATCGATGATCGACAACCATCATTACTAAACCATCGATGGTTTTCTCCATCTAACGTCGATCCCTCAAATAGTGTGATTGTTGTTGTATGGGCATGAAAGAAGAGAGAAAACACCCTTCTTCCATGCTTGCTAACAAACCGATTTGTGCTTGAATGGGGCTCTCAAGGGGATTCTCACCATCGACGTGCAACCATAGTTAAATTTCCATTCAACTTCCAAAAATTCCTGCACTTCGAGAATCGGATAGAAACCCTACTTTACCTAGAACCTCAATTTTCCCTCCTATAATACCTACAATTGGTAAATCGAACTATACAAGTAGTAAAACGACGGTTATAACCACTGAAGTTAAAAGCAGCACGTTTCATGTATTTCGGACAGTAAAATTGCGTTATTGAGGGTGAAATTCGTTGGATCAATCCTCATTTTCAGTGTCAGATCACGTGAATTCGGATCCTGCTGTCGTGGTGCCTCCTCCGTCTGACGTAGTCTCTTCCACAGCCTTCTGAACTTTTTTACCGGCCTTGGCGGCTTTCGCCTTTTTCGCTTTGTCCGCGGCTTTATGCTCTTTTTTCAACCGGTCCGTTTCTTTCTTTCGCTCCCCGAACGCGACGTCCCGCACGTTTTGTTGCATCCTAGAGACGAAATCTGCAAAATCTCAGTTGATTCACGAATGTTCACAAACCTTCATCGCTCCCTTTTAAAGAGACTGGAAGATAAGTCTTGTCTCTTAATATCACTCCTTTCTGAATAACTTCAAGATTGAAAACTACCTAATAGACGAGAGAAAAGACGTGGATAAAAAGAAAACCTGCTTCAAAACTTCAGGTCCTTATCGAAATTGTTGCAGAAACTAGTCATGGCGTTTTCTCATTAGTTGCCAAAAAGTAAGT
>JAEMON010000008.1:10457122-10495762 GCA_030264115.1 Lygus lineolaris | reverse complement strand
AAACAATGCTTCCGCTACCTTGGTAGAATCGGAAGCAAAAACACAAAACTAGCGTAGATCAGCAATACAGAGAGAAAACTGCCGTTGAGTCAACTTTTTATTCTCCCAAAACCTTTTACACTCTCGATTCTTTAAAGCTACCCCGATTAGGACGATCAGGTCTGAATCAACAGCCCTGCGTCGCCTCTGTCTGAGCTAAGCTGATTAATAAACCACTAGTTCTGAAGGTGTTCAAACCGTCATATTCGCCTAAACTTTGTTGAAGCTTGGCGGAGAGGAAAACTATGCTGTACGGACAGCTGGTTCACCCCCTTCACCATGACAACTTTTCCTGACCCATTTAAAATCCTGACTATCCCTTACTTTCCTGACCTGTAACAACCCTGCCAGCGCAGAGACATACAAATATCTCCCTTATTCTGTGAGCTACAAAGAGGATCCAAAAATCGTAGTTTTCAGTCAACCTCATTTTACGTCAACTCCAAGGGGTGGAAAATAGGGGATGACATTTTTAAAACACTCGGAACTCTTTTTTTTTTTTTTCATTAGGCATTCAAATAACATATCATTAATGACTAAAACTCTCTCAATAAATTTCATCTCTCTCTTAATTTAATCTGCTGCCTCAAGAAAATGATTAGGTAACCTTGTACTACAAAAGATAGAAGGTAGGTACCCGAAACGACTAAGAAAAACGAAAAGATGATCCAAACTGAAGAGTGTATTGGGAACACTACGTTTTAAACAAGAGGAAAAATTCATAACGAGACAATATTCTTAGTGTAACATTCAACACCAAGTAAATCGAATAATAATGATCGAAAAAGGAAGTAGGTACTTCAAACCGGAAGCACTTACAAATCAACGTAAAGGGGGGCAAATATATTTAAAAGTTCGAGCTAAGAACGGAAAATAGTGTGATACCTTGGGACTATAATTATAATTACGTTTATCGTTGTATTTATAGAAATTAGTTATTCTGTTCTTACTAAAGGAGTGTTGGGACAGATCATGGGACGATTCATGCTCGGTCATGATGCTATGGATGGCATGCAGACCAGGTTTCATAATATTGAATTTTTCTTTTTTAAATGGAACCACAACAAACTCGATATTGAATATCAAAACGTCGGTATTCTGATCAGTTCGATAAATAACTCCCTCTAGACTGTAGAAGAAAATGGAAAAAGAGGTATTTGGGAAAGAAGATTCCAAAAAATGGATGTAGAATTTTATAATGAAACGGAAAAATAGAGGAGAGAGAGAGGGGGGGAACCATGATTGTATCAACTTGGGCTAATTGAAATTCCGATGTTTGTGTTGGTTCTACACAGGAAATGATTGAAAAAGAAATTTCGAAGGGAAGGAGGAGTATAAATCAAATCGTAAAAGAAATATACGGTCGGACCGAGGAAATTTCGATCGAAATACAAAATATAACATAGCATAATGGTTTAAATTCAGGGGGAAGGGGGGAGGGGGGGCAAGGTACATGCCCTAAGAGCTGGTGATCTATCGGTGTTGGTTGTAACAAACACAGCTAACATGACATTCTTTAAAGCATACGTGTCTCACTGACCGAGCATCGGTTGAAAACTATTCGAGCAATAGTATGGAAATCTGCAAGGAGAGACAGTATCGTGTCATGATCAAATAAAGAACTAGCAAAGTAAGAGAAAAAAAGAAAATAAAAAACGTAAAAGTCTACGTGAAACTCCCTCCCCCAAAAATAAAAACGTAATCAATTTTGTAACCGGATTTTTTTTTTTTTTTCAAGTAGAAAAGATAAAATGAAAGAAGCAAAGTAAAGAGGGAGGAGTACATGGAACCTAACTGTTTGCATTTTTATTACCTACATAATGAATTATAGTTCTAGTTTCTATGGAAGAAGGCATCACACCCAAAATGAAAAATGAAATGGGTATGAAAACGTAGTGTGCATGAAATATTGTACTTCGCTACACAAAGTGAAAATGTGACAAAAAAGTTTATTAAAATGTGACAAAAATCCCTTGAATAGGAATAACTTTCAAGAAAATCAGCAATGGGTTGTTAGATGGAGGTTATTTATACTAGGTAATCATGTTTTTTTTTTTTTAGGTAGTAGAGCTTGAAAACAAATTTAGAGTGGTTTTATAAGGTAATAATATTAATTGAGATCACATTTATGGAGACGTTTAGGCTGTTCTCTGTAACTCTGAGGTAATGGAACAACACTCTGGCATCATCAAATATAAGTAGATTAGTTCATCTACCTGTAGATGCCTTGTTTCTACCTGTAGAAACTAGGTATCTAGGTGAAATTTTACTCAAAATATATATAAGTATTGTTTGGTAAATCAACAAGTTTTGGAATTCAAAAGTCGTAACCAATTGCGGTACAAATATTGAAAATTGGAGGAATGATGAAGTTAAGGAGCGGCAACTATAATGAAAGTATTCACACCTACCAAGAAATTTCTGTCACATCAAACCTAAACTAAATGGAAAAATCCAGAATCAATGGTTCTTTTCTATGTACATACAAAATTGATTAAGAAAAACTGGGGAGAGTCAGTCAAACCGTTAACCACGTCTAGTGCCATTCCAAAACAATTGTTATAAAAAATAATTTTTTTTTAAACAAATGATCAAATAATTTTATAAATAATTATTTAACAGCCCAGGGCATGAAAATAGAGCTCGATACAAAACCTCAGTCAAGTTTCAGGTTGAACACTGTGGAGAAGGGGTGGGGGGTAGCAGGAAGAAACAAGTTCCAGGAATGGGTGTCAGACAAGGAGGTTCCTGGGGTGGACGGGAGAGCTCGCTGGGAGCTGTTATTTCAATAGCTTACCCCTCCTTGATCAAACTGGTGATGGTTTTGACAGGCTCAAATGCTTTTGACATTCCTACAACTTCAGCGAATGACGGAGGACTTTGTGTATCCGATGGAATCGGCGACGTTACAAGGGTTTATGGAAATGCACTGACAAATCAATAAGACGAGCTAGTTATTGATGTGAAACATCTACTATAGACAAACCCTTGATGGTAACAATCAGTCCCTTCTTCGGAGAGGATTACAGACAATTGTATCTCAATGACGTTAACTTTCTCGTAAGCAATTGCAAACTCAGCGGTGAATCTTAATGTGCAGTCCATTTGCCCCAGGTCAGGACGAAAAAATGGCTTGCAATGCACTTCAATGAGTAAAGCCAGACTGAACAAAAACTTGAGATGGGTGGGTAAGAGTGATTAATTTTTGAGTCTCTAGAACAGTTGTAGTTAGTTTACTCCTTGAAAGGAGCAGTTATTCTGAGTTAGTTTCTTCTAACTATCTTTCCATGATACTAGAACTCCTAATCGTACCATCGTTCAATGGACTAAGAAAAATACTCAGACCTCTTCTCGCGAACAGCGCGAACTTGGCAAAAAGAGGGGTCAAAGATGTTCTCGAGTTCAAGGAGTACCTACCTATACCTATGAGATTATGTGCTCGAGAAGCACCATCAGCATCTCGTGCATGAGTCAGAGACAACGCTTGTTGCGAATGAAATGGACTCTTTATGCTTACATCTAGTTGTATGTGAGGGAACTCTGGTCTGAGATCCGAATGAACGAGGAGTAGCTTGGAAGCGAAATCATTTATTCGAGGCTTCACCTGGGTCTAGCCCTGAGGGTTTACTGCTCCCCGTAGCACTTTCAGTGGGGGCTTATCCTCTCAGCTTAGCTCTTTAGATATTCAGACAGCGTTATCTTGGAACCAGACACATCAAATAGCAGCTGAGGAGGAAAATGGCGTTTGATATTTACTTTAATACATGATCACACAAGTTTTCAATATGAAAAACTGCGATCAATGCGAGATCGATCCAAGGAAATTGGCGAGGCATTTTATGATTAAATCTCAATTTGAATGACAAACTACTGCCTAAATGGGTTTATCAAGAAATAACCGCTTCATGATCGACTTCCAAGGAAGGAGGTCCCTCAATTCAGTCTGAATTAGAATACCTATCGTTTTTTTTCTACTCAATTTCGGAAGTACCATAAATTTATTGCAAAACAACTAGTGCCCCACAAGTCAATACAAGAAATTGGCGTTCAATGGGAGTACGTCGGGTAATTTGCGAAGCATGCTTGAAACTTGACAACTCTCAAAATCTCATTTGTAGTATGGAATGGTCCTATTTAATGGCGGCTTGTAACAAGGCACCATGGCGTAAGCAACGGTAGTGGTGTTTCTCACTTGAATCAGAGTAGGTACTTTCTACTTTCTGTTCTTAGGTTTGTCACAATGAAGAACTCAGGTGGAACGTACTCAAGACTCTGGAGTACGATGACGCTCGAGTCTAGAAGGGCGGTTCTGTATGTTAACCATATCACTCTATTCATTCTTTTGGGAAAACACTGTGAAGCTCTTGCAAATATTAAATTAATCAAAAATCAAGCTATGAGCATGAATTGTCCACAATGAATATCGCCCGTATTGTACCAGGAATACCTAGTCCGTCTAAAACCATTTGGGCAGCAAAAGCCAACACCAGTTGATCTTTACCAAACCGCAGCTTTTCACACTCAAAAAGGCAACAATGAACGGAAAAAATTCAATATTCCAAACTTGTAGGGCAAGGGGATGGAAAAGGGGCATAAGTGGGGAACTTACCCTCGTAGTTAACTTGGCCGTCGCCGTCGATGTCGGCCTCGCGGATCATCTCGTCCACTTCCTCGTCAGTGAGCTTCTCCCCGAGGTTGGTCATCACATGCCGAAGCTCGGCGGCTGAAATGAATCCGTTGCCGTCTTTGTCGAACACTCGGAACGCCTCTCGGATCTCCTCCTCACTGTCAGTGTCCTTCATTTTCCTGGCCATCATCGTGAGGAACTCGGGGAAATCGATTGTTCCGTTACCTGCGAAGGTGTCAAGGCAGATGTAAGAAAAATACTATCGTCGTTTACAACATAGAGCTGATTCAAACGAGTTATCAGTATTTCAACAGTTACAATAATAGGTACAAGTACAAGCCACCCAGGATTCGAGGAGAGCTGACAACCCGTTCCAGCCTGAAATCCCGCATATTTTCCTATACAAACAGAATACCCCGATTGGGATTCACCACAAATTACCCAACACTCATGGCCATTTATAACTGAAAAACTAGTACAAATTAGTACTACTACAAACAGCAAATTATAGGAGAAATTCCATCGGTTCCATATAATTTCAAAGTGAGCTTCCACAAGCAGGAGTTGTGAATATCACGTGGTTATCCAATCACACTTACTATATTTACGTACTACTATTCGGAATCCCTCGGCATTTTTGCTCTGGCTGACAGTTTTTACAACCAATTCCTGATCAATTGACACAATTTTGAGCGGATAATCACCAAATTGAACGGTGGTTTCAAGAATCAAATCGCAGACCCATTTAGAAGTGGCTAGAGTGATGTGGAAAGTTCATCAAAATAAATCGATCGATGAACTTGAATGACATTTTTTATACTCCTCCATAAAAAATATAGTTTAACTATAATGATGAACTAAAATCTGAGTAGGAAGCAAGTTTAACATGGATAAATCCTTTAAATCTTTTTTCTGTTACGATGGGTGGTGTTCAAACATGGTTTTCAAATAGATCAAAAGCAACCAGAATCCTCCGTGAGTGATAATTATTGGGCCTCCGACTTGATAAAAGACTTCTTAGGTAATCTTATCATAAAGGAATGACGCAAGAAGACAAAATTACTATTATTACGAGAGGACGATGTGAGAAGGTCAAAATGATAGAAGAAAAATTCAGCGACACAACGCATGAACAGTGGACAACTGAGGAAGAATGCTTGACTGGTCCGGGTTTTAGGTGAGCAGAACTGAGTTAAGTGGACTATTAACGAAATTGCATAATTATGCGTTCCACAAATGCACCAATTGTTCTAGGCGTGACGTAGGATATTCTAATACGTAGACCGTGTCTTGCCTTTTTTCGTATGAGTTCAGTAACACCAAAAGAAGAACCAAAAATGTTCATAAGCAGAATTACAAACGAAAAAAATGCCACCTCAAAAGTGCCAGTCAATGTTCAATGCTTAGGTAAGGGGGTAAGTACTGTACTCGAATAGGTGGCTATATTTAAAAAAAAATATTTTGATTGAGCAGGATTCCAAAATTTGAAGGTTGTTTGGAAAAATCTCGACTCAATATTCGTAGAATCTACTGATATCTGAAGTCACCGATGACAAGGTAGGTAGTGAACATTATCATGGATTAAATTTTATAATTTCACGAGCACTGAACTCTAGTTTACATTCTTTGGAGCTTCATATTCACATCAATGAGCATTGGATCCGTAAAACTGTTTGCTAATCATTTAATTCCGCATAATAGAGGGGAAAAGGACAATGAAGAAAGCATTCGACAGATTATATTTCTCTCGAATCGCGGCAAAAAAATATCAATAATTTAGGTTCAGTGCAAACCGAATTAGAGTCAAATCCCCATCCAGTACGGGTTTCCATAATAAATTTATACACCAAATCACCTACAAAATCAAAAATGTAGGTACGATTGTCATACCAATTAATAAATTCATGGACAAGTGAATCATGACCTCCTCAGTATGATTACTAGTGAGCGATACGACTTCAGTAAACAGTAGAACTGTAATAATATTACTATAATATTGCCACCATCACAATAACAAATAGGTGAGCAGACAACGAAATCCCTGGAAGCGCAAGGATTGCAGGGCGAGGAATCGATGTACATCACCTCAAGTAGATGCACAAAATTTCCACATTGAATTCGATCTACAGAATTACTAATTTAGCATAATATACGAGTATGTATTCCACAGATGACTTAAGATACTTCGCAGGATCCCGATAATGACTTACCGTCAGCGTCGACTTCATTGATCATATCCTGTAATTCGGCTTCGGTGGGATTCTGGCCGAGGGATCGCATGACGGTCCCCAGCTCCTTGGTGGTGATGGTGCCATCTCCGTCCTTGTCGAATAGGGAGAAGGCTTCTTTGAATTCAGCGATTTGTTCTTCGGTAAGTTGGTCGGCCTGCACAGAAAAATGAAGAGATTGAAGCACGAATTGAGGCGTTGACGTAATTTTTGTACTTACTCATCCACGGATGCATTTTTCGAGAAAAACAAAAAACAGATCATATTTTGTTAGTGGATATTTGTAAGTATAGAAATAATAATATTAAAATGCAATATACTCGTAACAATTAAAAATTAAACAACAAAAGCATCTACAATAATAACAACTAGATAATCCTGCTGCAATCTACGCCTAGATTTTGAGGGTGTACCAAATATCAATAACGAGTTGTGATGCATTATCCTTAGTATTGCTTACTAGTGCTATAATTAAGAGAATTGCAAAAGATTGTTAAAATTGAAGTGTGAAGTGAAAGTGATGACCATGTTGTGAAGGGTATAAAGAACCATAGATCTTCTCCTGGCTAGATAATATGGTCTGAACGACCTAAAACCGGTCGTCTACAACAGCTTTCGTGTTGGTGAAAATTCATACCATTATTCCAAAGTGCAACCATTGACTTTCCTAACTTATAGTTCAAGGTAGGTAAAGAAGCGATCTTTGGAAATTGGGACGCGATTTTTCCTTGTTAGGAAAATCACATGACTGATGGGGTCTTTGGGAGCCATTAGCCGAGATTATTGGACCACCAGCTCCCGACCACCGTATTTCAATCTAATCTAAAATTACAAGGGGGAAATTCGCTACCGTGATGTTGGGAAAGCTCGTCGGGGTTTACCGAGCCTTCAATTGGCGACTCTAACTAGCCCCAGATTTATGCATAGCTCCATCACCATTCAACCGACTCTAAGAGACCGATAGATCAAAGAACCGTTCACATTATTGAGTTCTTGAACGCACTGATGATCCCAAGGAGACTAGTTAGGTAATTCTAACCTCTTTGGATGATCCAGATGAATAGTACCTATTACGTTAAATGTAGATTTATAATACAATCAATCTTTTTGTGAAGATCAATAATTTGGTTAAGAAAAAACACACTGACAGATCAGTTCAGAATTCGCTGAGCAGTACTTCTTCAAACCTTAGGTAGGCCTTATTTGGGCACAGTACCTTATATTTTGGCTTACCTATTAGAAATAAACCAGTGAAAATCTAAGAGATATGTTTTTCTGGACAAATCTTTGTGTATAAGTTTTTACATTGAAAAGTATGTAAAAGAAATATTTTTCCTAGAATATCGAGAAATATTATGGCATAGGTCTACGTTTCAAACGGTTTCACCGGGACGTGGTGGACCAATATTAAACGAAGGGAGTTTGTGTAAGAAGCTGGATGAGTCCCGGACTTGGTAGGTTCGTTAATGTTTATGGATTCAGATTCTACCTTCGGTTTGATAAAGGTACTTACATGTTACCTATTTTACGAAATGGATTCTTCAAGCCAGATTTTTCCAGTATTTACCATTTCAAAATATTCGCTCAAGAGCATAAAATCAGAATCTTTTTCCCAATACTTCGTCTGGAAAGGAGATATCCGAGTCAAAGCCTCTGGAGATTTTACCCTCGATTTCCATGAGAACGGCAAAAGGGTTGGCGGGCGACCCTGAATAATGTAGCCGATGGTTGAGGGCAAGTTTCCTCGGAAGAACGGAAAAAACTCCACAACAGGAAACAGATAAGGGAAATGGGGGGGAAACTGAAAAAAAAGAACAGTAAAATGATATTTTCTCCGCTGATGCTTCGTCTATGCTCGCAAGATAAATAATGGAGCCGTATGAGATATTTACGGACGTATCGATCACGTTTACGAATCTCGGGTCAAAGTATAAATACGTGATCAAAATAAATAAAGAACACCATTTCTCCAAGGAAGGATTTCATATAATATTCAGGTGACTTTAGAGAAGAGAATGAGTGACGTACAACCGACTGCAATAGAAGAACAAGACTGAAACGGATACATCAATTTCGCCGCAGGGAACTGCCAAACAGGCTGAAGAACTCTTTCCCGGGCCAACTTCTCGACCAATTCTTCCTTCAACACTTCCTCAAGACAACAAAAATACTCGATCGATTTCCTGTCGAGTTGTACTCTTTGGTTCTGGAGGAGAGCGGTAAGGCTTTTGTTGGGGCTTCAAAGCGTGCTTAAAATTTTGGAAGACAAGAAAATTAATGGTAGCTCCAACCAGTATGATTCGAGACTTCCACCAACCAACAAAACCAATAAAATCCATCTTCTTCTGGGTGTCCTGTACGATGGTCCCAGTTGCAGGTACGTACTTGGTTCGATTTTTTCTCTATATATTCACTTTCAGAGCAGATCCCGCCCCACCTCCTACGTCCAACAGAACAGAACGTTGGCACAAGATGGTCCTACCCTGGAATTGGCTTAGTCTATTTTAAACCTTCATAACATGCACCCAAACTGAGTGACAAACTCTGACATAGCGTTCAGCAGAAGGTGTTAGTGGCAACTGACCTATCACACAGAATACCGTAGAACAACTGATTGAGTGTACATCGTTCAAGAATGGTGAATTCCGGCTGTTCCATTGTATTCGTTAAAATTAAGGATTTCAGTTAGAGATTTCCAAAAAGTTGCTATACGTGGGGTATCCGATGATTGGAAGTGAGCGAAAACGAGTGCCGTAAAAAAGATACAGATGACGTCACCCAGTAGCCGCCCGATTTTAGAATTAGAACTATGGGGTTTTCAATGGTGCTGAATCCTAATTTGAAGTCGAAAATGCAAAATTTCCCAATGATGCAATGCAAACAAGGTATGTATAGCAAAGAATTACACAAATCAATCAAACTGGAATAGTTGACATTTGTATTTATTCATTATTTTTCAACGTAGCTTATTTGTGAAAGTAGGTATGTACGAGCACGTCATGATGAATCAGCCTCTCTGTTCCTGAATGCTATGGGCCAAATCAAGAAACAAGCCTCTGTTGGTGATTATTCATCAGCCAAGCATTTGTATTTAGGAACGATCAGCTCCGATAAAGTGGCACGCCAGTGCGATGATTTCAACCACATAGAACTCGTTCTGTTACAAGAGGACACCTCGCACAAAATAACAAAAACAATAAAGGTAACCAAAATCCCCACAGTGGGGTGAGAATTCAAACATCCCAGTTCCGACCAATCCTACTCTTTTCTCGAGTAAACACATCGATCTCAGATTCATTTCCTCAGTTTTCCCAAAGACTGCGTTCTATTATTCTTAGGCCAGTCCAAAAACATAATACACCTCCATCGCGTGATCAATCGAAACCCCCTGAGATTTATTAATTTTTTTTTCTCAACTTTCCTTCTCCGCAAGTTTTTGTTTTTACCGTCTCATCTATTTATAAACAGTTCCGTTTCCTGCTAAACCTTGGCTGGGGACTGGGTTTCCTTCAGCAACCCCTCAAAGTTTTCTTTTTCCAAGGCTGATTGAATTTTCGAAGACTTCGATCATAAATCAAACGCTGTGGAGAAGGTGGAAACGGTTTGGTTCGTCCGGGTGGGCCATTCGAAGCGACGATGGAACCTGTCAACTTGCCAACACAATAAAAGCAAAAAAAGCCGCTTCGCGGACGACAAAAGAACGGTTTTCTTGAGACTTTCCTCCTTTTATTCGAGCTGCAAACTAAACAGAGTTGCTCACAAACGTTATTTACCTTCCAAACAATAAAATGGTCGATAAGTATGCCAAAATCTAGAATCTGAGTCTAGAATCATGAAACTAACTGCACAATCAAGCAGATATTTGCCGTATAATAACAATGTTTGTTATTTGTGCATTATTATTTAGGTACCGGCATCAATTAGACTACTGATGGCAGAAAGAGAGAGACGATCACGATGGTAATGTTCAACGCGCTCAAATTAACCATAGAACAAAGAGCAGTCAATCTACTCAGGAATGTTTTTAATTCAACATTTCTGTGACATTGAGGATGATTCAACCAGAATGATGAGCTTCTTGTGGGCGAGGCAACTCGTAGAGATGACTAATAGAAGCCTCTAAGAACTACGTATTACTTCTAATGAGTCAGTCACTTTTCCAAAGTTCCATATCCTACCTATTTCAAGGGTAGTACGCTAGACCATGGTAAGTCGTCATGTAATCCACACCAGACTGCGTGAATGTACGGATCCATCAGATGTCCATCCCTCAAACACCGTAGGTACATGAAATAGTATAATAGGACAATTTTCATTTCATCGCAAGTATGATGAGTGATCCCACGCCTTTGCGAGTGTTTACAATAGAGAAAAAGATAGGTTAACAAGAAATTAATCCAGGTGTAGAAAAGGAAGCGGGAACTTCGTACGCGTGGAACCACATCAGGAGTATTGATCTGGCCGATGATGTGGGTTAGGGGGCCAGCGCCCCCGTTGCTTTCGGTTGGGACTTCACCTGCCGTGCGGCTCACAACACCTTTCTCATCTTCGACGGCACGACACCTTCCGAGCAACTCAACTGTTTTTCCACTCTTACTCAAATCAAAGTTGGTTTTTGGTGCCAGGCTCTGCTGAGGAGCTGCCTGCCATGGCTGAGGATCGATATCACACACCCACAGACATTACTTACCCTCAAAGGTCACGTTCAGATCGCCATCAACCATGTACCATAAGGAACGTGGAACGAGATCATCTCGCTGAATTTGATGGAGATCTACGGATTACATTCTGGAGTCCATGTTCATACCATCATTGGTTCGGCATTCTCATATCCCTAGTCATAGTTTTGTTTTTGTATGGAATGGTTCCAATGATTATACTGCTCACACTCCACATGGGCATCGCTAGATGCAATTAAATCGATTCCGGAGAAGACGTGTAAAAAGAGCAGGGATGGAGCTGCTGGATGTTGCTTTTTCGTGAGCTTTTTGGTATGTTGACAGAGAGCTTCAGTTTCATCCGAAGCGGGCAGGCCAAAATGGACATCAAGATGCAAAAATCTAGAGAAACTGGAAATCTTCTATTTGGTGAATCGACAGTAAACTACGGCGAAACTCGACACTGGTAGAGCTAATCAATTCCATATCAATCTGATGTTGACCGTTGAAAATTAGGACTGCGAAGCAAGCGAACATTCTTCCCATTTTGAAGAGAGATACATGAAAACACCATTTCTCTGTAGGCTTTCTGATTTTAAAATGGTTCCGAAGGTGGAATAGAAGGGAGGAAGCGAATTCGGAATTAGGTATAAGAGGCTATTTATGAAAGTGCAAAACTAATCGTCCAAATACCAAATAACTCATATCACTAGTACTCAGAGTTACGAAAAACAGGGAAACAATTACAAGTCTAGGTTAGTTTGAGTGGAATATCTCAATTCTCGTATTGGACGATGCCCAGACGTTGACAAACTAGAAGATTTGAGTGCAGAACACGATTTGGGTCGCACTCACCCGTGTTATTTGAAATTACTACAAAATCGATTTCCGGTAGACCTCGCCTCAAAAAAAACTATTTGTGTGCGCCCACACCCAACCGCAATAGCTACAAAGGAAATTCTCCCAAGGATATGAAGGGGATCGGCAAACAATCTATCTGTTGCAATGTTTGCTCGTGAATTGATGGTAGAGTCGATTTAAATCAAACCGAAACGTTACACTATTCTATTCATGTGATCAAAAATGGGCACCTAGTTCCATAGGCACACTAGATTGTAGTGTAATTTCGGCATCCTCTAAGACCACCAAGACGTCAAATGTATTGGAGAAACAATTTCCCGTACCAACGGAAATCCATTGGGCTCAGCTGGTGATATATATATATGAGACAGTTTTTCATTCCGACCGCAAAGGACTCAGAGAACGCACAGGCTCTGGAATCCCAATGGGGACCCCTCCGGGCACGTCTGATTATTTGTTATTCGCTCCACGAAAATACCCCTCCCCATCATTAGAGCATTATTAACGCCGCTCTTCAAACGCCTGGCACAAACGGCGAGTTCTTGATCTCGTTTCACGCCCGTCCTCTCGCGGTTTTATGAGAAAAACACGGTGAGTAATTAGACAATAGGTGAGCATAGATCAAAATGTTGTTTACAAGAGAGAAGAAATTCAGTTTGACATAATATCAACCTTGAACAATAAGGATAATAATGTAATATCAAATACGATCACAACAGAGTTCACCAAAAAGTGGTTTGAAGTACAGCCAAGCAATAGTTCTAAAATACTAGTAAATAGGCGAAAGACGTGACTTTTTTTCTCAACATTCTCACCCTGTAATTTACGAAAAACCATGTCGAAAACATTTTCAAAGTAGCTATTGATTTGTGTAAAATCATTTTAAATTCAACGTTTCCAAAATAGGAGGCAAAACAACGGGTGGAAAATACCGCGATCGTCATCAGTCAACAGGCATTTTGGTAGGTCCGCGGGTATAATATCCATAAAACGAAAGGGCCGAGTTTGCATGAATAATTGACTAATATTTATATATTTATAGTATATTCAATTAGTAAATAATTTGATTGAATTGTAAAATATTTTATTTTTATTTGAGTTTGTTGTTTTTGTTCCTGCTGGTCACAAAACAAGGCGAAAAGACACAAGGAAGGTAATCATGGCATCTTTGATCCGTCGATTGTTGTCACATCATAAGTGTAAGCAGCTGTTTAGGAGAGTTGAGCATCCTTAAAAAAACCATCGATGGTCACCAACGAACCAAACATCGAAGATCGAAAACTATTGATGGGGAAAAAATCCAGTGATACCTAGTCACTGTTCCCCCCTGTAATCTTCTTTTTGAATGGACTTTACTGATTTTAGTAACAAAATTTCTATGGAATTAATAATCATATTCATCTAGATATTTACAGAGTGATTGTTGTTTGCCGACCATGAAAGAAGAGAAAAACCTCTTCTTCCAAGATTTCTATCAAATCGATTAATGGATTCTCACCATGTAGACGTGTAACCATCAATGACAAAAATATCAAACATCGAAGCAAAACAATCGATTGATTCGTTTTTTATGCTTCTGCCTTGAACTGAAATTTGTACAGTTTTTTTTTTCTTTTTTCAACGAGGTCTAATCTGAATTCCGACCAATGTCTGTAGCCCATTCTCCATGACGGCACACATCTTATTTCCTACAGGTGCAGATGTATTAAAGGAGGCTAATTTTTTTCCTCAAGCCAGTATGACCGCCCTGATAAGTACTGCTTGGGGGGATTAAAAACAAAGAAAAGTCTGTTATAAATAACGATAATAGTCAACAGACTATTATCGTTATTGAGTTAGAACTTTAGCCCCCCGAGGACGTCACATGAGGTGAAGAGCGACAATGCTGTGCGATAGGCACAGCACTTGTACACCTACACATTTTCACATCGATGCCCGTCCATCATATATGAACCTGAGGTCGCTCCAGCCCCCAAAAGAAGGCGAAGCATTATTGATTTGAACTAGCAGCTGCAGCAGCAGTTACCTTATCAGAAGAACAACAGTGATACGTTCCTACGTTCCCCACTTCAATATAGATATACAAGAAGCGAACAAACTCAATATATCAAGGTTAATCATAAAACGGCTAGACAGCCTCCAATATGTCTATCTGGTTTGATCCTCACCATCTATTCAACTCTACATGATAACATTGAACGGTTTGGGTTCATCAACGGTATTTATCATATCACGTTTCTCGTTCAGACTCCACTCCCCACCCCCTTCCTCCCAAAAAAAAAAAAAAAAATTGAACTCCCAAGACTATTTTCAAACTTGTGATTGATGGTTTTTCAGCTGAGATTACATCATCAGTATTAATTTTCTGCTTCATAATTTACCAATGACCTGATTACTATGACAAGTTGACTGATGACCTGGCGGCGAAGTTGATGTTCCAGAAATAAATTTCATTCCCTCTAATGGAATAATTGAAGTCTCCAGATGGTTGAGGGGGAAGAACAGTTGATTCGATTTGTCAACCCAATCGGTGGTTGAAAGCACTCAAATTGATTATAAGTTGAACGAATGACTGGGATGCTTTGCTGGTCTTGTAGTCATTTTTGGTTGAGATAGAATAATTGTTTTAAAAAATACAAGTTTTCAAATTACTTATGTATATTTTTCATAATACGCAAAGCAGTTTGAGAATTATTCTATAATTATAGTGATGATGAGACACTCGCTTACTCCAGGAAATACTTGGATGGTTAGTTGACGATGTCCATACATAATTCAGTGCACTTTCATGTTTAATTAATAATCAATAAATTTATGGACAATCAGCCACCAATAAATCAGAAGAAGAATAACTCTTGAGACGAGGGAGTTGAGTGAAATGTTTAGAAGAGCAAAAATGAGTAGAGATGAAAAATATCGTGTAAATTAGGGTGGCTAATATTTCGAGGCAGTTTCAACAGGGAATGAAGAATGATTTTCATAACAGTCCAAGACTCGTCTTGAATTATGAGGAAACGAATGAACTTGACTTGTGAGAACAACATCGGTCGAGCAAAACATGATGGGAGCGACAGCTCTTCTTTATGGACCACCCAGAAGTCGGTTAAAGAGCGACTCGAAGTGCATCAATCAACTGGCAAAAACAAATAAGAACGAACGTGTTTTAACTGGTAAATTGACGAAGAGGAGAGCTGAGGGAGCTAATCTAAACGGTTAATTGGACAGTGTAGTTGTAGACAACCCAATGAATATAGGACA
Organism: Lygus lineolaris; assembly: GCA_030264115.1. Taxonomy (NCBI): domain Eukaryota; kingdom Metazoa; phylum Arthropoda; class Insecta; order Hemiptera; family Miridae; genus Lygus; species Lygus lineolaris. Next base: position 10,480,091 of record JAEMON010000008.1, on the reverse strand, counting down.
GAATGGAGGGGACAGACAGGAGAAGCATATCAATAGAATAACCCAAGAGCTGTGTCAAAGGTTGCGTGCCATTATGGCAGTCTTCTATCTTAGTAGTTTAACCCCTTCCTTTCACCCTTTTCATCAGAACGAAGGCGCAATGCGGGGGACGTTGGCGCTGCACCGAGGAGCGCTCTGGCGGTCGACGCGAAGCCGGCCATCCAGGGAACGGCGCATGCGCGGTGGGCTTCATCGGGACGATACCCTGACAGAGTGGGAACGGGGTGCGCTCCTAAGGTAAGGAGTATTGAACAGGCAACAGGGAGCTGAGCAGAGGGGATGGAGAAGGGGCTTCTGCTGGGTTCACCGATGAAGCCGGGTGACCCAGCAAGATGAATCAAGATTGAGTCGATCTTTCCATTCAAGGGATGGGAAACACCCTCGAGCACGCCCAGTAATATCTTCGTCGTTTCCAAGGCCTCACAGCGAAGTTCTCATTATCAAAATTATGTGAATGGCATCACGCTGTTAGATGTCAGCACAATATTAGCCCCTGGTTTTAGCGCACTCAAGTCTCAGAAACTCTTGGATACCATTTCAAAATATGATGGATGAAATAAGAACAATAAATTAATTGTGCATCCAGTGAATAGAATTGAATATTTCGATAACCAATTTTCAAGGAAACCCTCCAGCAATATTTCTGGAAAAAAACATTAATTATAGAATCCCTCATTTCCAACTACAAATCCTCCGCCCAGCCTTCAATCATAGTATTCAAATATTCAGGGAATTGGGCTGAACATTTGAGCGGCTGTTTTCCTAGAAAAACTTGAAAGCTCAAGACCTCCTTGAAACCCCAATGTTCAACATTGAAACCTGGATTCAGCCTTTTCTAGAGGTGCTGAACTGCTGATACTGCAATCAGCCCGTGTTTACATCAACAGCATGATGAACACAGCATCTATTTTTCTGGAAAATGTTTGAAAACATTCAACACCATACATTTCGGCCAGTTTATAGGCATCTTCAGGTAACTTATTTAAAAACATTGATGATTCTTAAAACCCCTTATTTCAAACTTCAAAACCTGTAGTCATGCACTTGATTCTAAATTGGAATACTAAGCCTGCAATAAAACCAGATTCAGGGCATCGAGTTTGATTCTTATTAGGTACCAAAGTTCCCGGAGAATCTAGAATATGTCTGAGACACAAGTGTTATCTTATTTTTTTAAAGACGCCTGTGGTATCAGATAAAAGGTCACCTCGTTCATACACTGACCCATTACTTCTACAAATTGCTACAAGTTGCTAACTCCTCCAGCCGCATAGAAGGTATATTTGGTGGGAGCAGGGGGTCTCGACCAAGTGAGACGTACCCGCTGTTGGTGGATTAAGGATTGATTATTGAAAGATCCGATCACCAATCGATTACTAGGATCGACTTATCAAAACATAGTTTAGTAATCCATGCATTCAGGGGACGTTCGATGGAAAATTGTCTCGAAACTGATCAACGATATCCAACACGTGTAACCGTGTGGCACCACCCTGTGGTGCGAGTCGAACCATGGCGCCAGATCATAGTGGCGTCAAGATATGTTCCGAAACTGAACAGCATTCCAAAATCTATGATCATAGATACCCAACATGAGAATCCGTGTGGCGGCACACTGTGGTGCCAGTCTGGCGTTATTAATTATATATAAATCCGTGGTTCTTTTTTCTCTCAGTTGAGTTGTTGTCCTCCTCCGACCCAGATCGAAAACAAGAGGACGCCACCCACTAGTGAGGGACGTCCTACAAAACGCCTAAGCTGACCTTATTATTTGCAAGAGGTTCAAAACGAAGTAATTTCCTGCCCTCACTATTCCTATAAATAGTGCCTATCTATAGTACAATCAACGTTTCAGTTAAACGCAGCTCCCACCATTACACACATTGTAGTAATGGGAATACCGTGTTGATTCCAAAGCCACGCAAAAACGTTGGTATAATTTCAAAGCTGAAATGTTTTTAGCTAACAGTCAATATTAAGGGTGACAGTCACGAAAGACTAAAGCCCTGAAGAATTGACACATTAGAATCGATAAAGTTGGTTGACCGTTTGTTGAACCTTCTCTCCAAATCGATAGCCATTAATCGATTGGCTGCGCCAAAAGTATATGGACTTAGTGAAGATCAATAACTCATGCAGTAATAACCACCAAACATGAACAGTAATGAACAACTGACCTTAAAACATAATCATCATCCACCCATTAAAACATAATGATCATCCGGCCATTCGCCACGCCTTTGTGCCAGTAGTTTGTATAATATAGACTGACTGGAAAAGTTAATGATTTCGCATGAGCAGTCCCTGCAACATCACCGAAATTCATACAACATCCAGATTCCAAGAAGTTCTGATTCAAGGATAATAACTTTCATTTGACTTCCTACGCACGATTCGCCTTAGCAATATTGATCTCTAAAACCTTCAGATAACCTTCAATTCCGCACGGCCCCTCAAGTCTCCAATTTGAGAATCATTCAATCTGATTCGTGACTACAATCACAACACATTTACCTATAAAATTCAAAGAACTCTAGAACGAGTGACGTTCAGAAAGTTTAGGACGATGTGCGCCAAGTTCGATGTATCCCACTTTCTTCCTGTTTGAATAATACATTTACAGTAGTTACATTTTCGGTTTTTTTGAATAAATCACGAACATAAATATTCAGTACACAGAACATACATACATACATACCTAGCTGTCTGGTAGAAAACTGGGTAAAAAACCAAGAAAATCAACTAGGAGAAAACTGCAAAATATATAACAGTTACTTCAAGGAAAAAATGTACGAAATTTTGACTCAAAATTACGGACCAAAAATATTCCCGAAACGTGGACCTCAAACTGGAGTTTCACCGATTGATTAGTACGGAAAGTGTAACTATGGCGGGATAATTCACAATAGCTTATTGCCGGTTTTTATTCATTAAAAAATATTAGTGGCATATTACTTATGAATTAATATTATATTAGGGGGCTTATTGCATATAAGTAAAGATGAAAGTATTTATGGTTTTAAAATAAGGGCTTTTGCGGACCAATTGAACTTAACGGATCTTTCGGGGAAATTAAGGGCTTTTACGGACCAATGAGAAAATGTTGGACTTTTCCTTGAAATGAGGATGACCCTGTCCCAGCCCTGCGATAGATATCTGTAAAATTTACAGTAGGTACTTAACTATTAAATAGTTAAGTTAAGTTACTGTAAATTTTACTATTAAATAGTTAAGTACCTACCCATATCTTTAAAATTCCAATATGAACTCACGTTTTGACTGACTACCAATTTCAATAAGGAGAGGTACAAATCCAGGTGAGAAGACGATCAAGACCTGAATTTCGTCGTTATGTAGGGCGATTTGGGACAAGAACAATACTACACCTATGCCGCGTTCCCGACGGAGTAGGAACAGCGAACCATAAATCATAGGGTTATCTATAGAACGATGGGAAGACGAAAATAGTTTGAGCCGAGCAATTGAATGCGGCGGGCAGAAATAGATTCGTGACACTAAGCAAATCAGATTCATCAACTTTCCATATAAAACGAATTTGAGCCTAACCGATTCAAACTGTCTGTGGGATAAAAAAAAAAAACACGCAAAAAAGTCTGCCAAGTTGAGTGGGAAGTATAGCTTACACACATAGCTCATCATGGAAGTATATACGAGTATATAAATCTTTGGTGCTCCTTAAAACAGGGCTCGATTGATAGCAAGGATTAATCTTTGCTCATCTGCAGCGGCTATGGCATCGGTCAGATGGCTATGAAATTCATAGGAACCCTCAAAATATGAGCGATATCGGGCCAACAAGTCGTGAAAAATGGATGTTTGAGGAAATTCACGCTTCCTTACACGGTACAATGTATACAAGGGTAGAATCGGACAAACATAATATTTGTAGAGTAATTTTGCCCGTGACAAGAAATGGACCATAGACAGACAAACACGGAACCAAATTTGTTCCGTTGTTGATTTAAAAAACAAAAAAGTTAAAATTTATATTTTGAAGAAAAAAACTAAATTTTTTTTTTAGCACGATTGGAGTGTATCCATATTAGATACAAATTATTAGTTGGAGGAGTATCAAGCTTATCATCCTTCCATCATTAGTTGGATCACACATGGGAAAATCTGACCTAAAGTACGAGAACTAACTTCGACTTCCTTTGGAGCAAAATAATTAGAGAGGAAAATCATGGAGCGGAATCAATTTGGCATGGAAAAAAATGTTGGTCGATAAATTTGTATTTTTTTTTCCATCATCCCTGAAAGCATAATATGACTCAGGGGACAGTGAACCCTTGATAGTTACTGCATGGGGAATCACCAGTTAGTTGTTGATCATAGTCGTACGAGTATATATCTACGTAGGTAGATATAATTTCGTCAAGTAGGCAATGTTCAGTATTCCATATGAATTCCCTTAGTCGAAGAAGCCATGGACAGAACCATCCATCCATTCGTTGATTACTGACCGAAGAGAGCGTTGTCACAATAGGATTATAATAAAGAGAGGGTTACAGCTTGAACGAAAAGTTGCGTTGAATAAAGACCATTATTCGAGAAACCTACCACTATAACTTTTGTTACCACACGGACTACGACACTGGAAGGAGATAAGTAAGAACTAGCGGTTGACGAGGCTTCCTGTTTGTCAGATCGGCTGCAAGTATGAATTTAATTTTTCGGGAAGATGAAAATGAGTACGTCCGGACGAAAAACTGGTCGTCGGAAATAGAAGTTACCCCAACGAGCGGAACGACTCATCGTGGAATAACTGGGTGGCGTCATACCAGGTCAGGCGTAGCGGTGATACCCGGCTGGATGCGGTGTTCATCCAACGGGGTGATTCATCAATTCCCTCAGACAATAGAGCAGGAAAACAGTGAGCAGACTCCCTCTTCAACTAGTGAAGATCACATCCAGATCAGATCAGATCATGATGATCAGACCTGTTACCAAGTTAGCCTCACCTGCTCAACAATACAATATGGAGTACTTACGTAAGCTAAGCAACCATAGTAGATACAACTAAACAATCCATATCTGATTGCGTTGTGTTTATTGGTATAAGTATATTCCGATACCAAAGCAGTTTTTTAAAGAGGACTATAAGTATGACATCTCCACTGATTTGAAATCGGTGATTTAGGAATCGGTCAAAATTTCAAGACCGAAAACAGTTACCTACAGAAGTTGGGTAATACGCAACTTGGTTGGACAAAGTTACAACTGCAGAGGTAACTACAAAGGTCCCAAAAGACTCTACTCTCACTTGATAAGGTTCCAACTGCAGACCAGACCCTGGTTTGACAAGGTTCCAACTGCAGACCAGACCCAGGTTTGACAAGGTTCCAACTGCAGCCTTTACCCTAATTTGACTAATTTCTAACTGCACGCCCGAACTTGGATTAACAAAGTTCCAACTGCAGGCTTTTCTAGGTTTGACCAGGGTTCATCTGCAGGTACGTAATGATATACTGGTTTGTACGGTGTACTGGTTCATCCCACTGCAAGGAGCTCTGCTCTGGACAAGCCACCTACATTAGTATTATATATTGATGACTTCTATTTTTGAAAGAACAGTTCTCTAGGTGTCAAGTGGGAGCCCAGGTATCTCAAATCGTCGACATTTTGAAGATGAATGAACACAACTCATTCTCAACAAGTCCTTTTTGTTCAATCAATGAATCATCAGGCATTGACAGCTTGAGTTCAAAGAGACATCTTTGACAAAGAGTGCCCAATAGAATCAGTTATGCAATCACGTTGTCTGTTGACTAATATGATAGGTGCGAACGATAAAAACGTGGGACACATTACAGCGCAGTCTACATGGTACAGAAGAAGTTCTGCAACGAGATTACGTCCCAAGTGCGCGATTAAAAGCTTATAACTCTCTACTCTGATCTAAACTCATTGCTGACGTATTTTTAGCAGGAAATGTAACATGATACTAATACTATGATAACAAACCTTATCGCACGCGAATGTGATAACGGTTCCAAGAGCCCGCAACAAACACTTGACGCGCGTCAGAAATAACCAGAAATCAACCGGTGGAATTCCTAACGAACACCTCCCTGATCCTGATCTATAATGAAGCTGTAAGGTTATGAGGCACATATTTACCGCAGGCTCCCATTATTAAAGAATAACGATTTCCGAACTGGGTGGTAATGAATGGGTTGGGAAAATTAGGAGTGGTTAGGCGACTCGTAAATTGGATAAATCGATCTGAAAACGAACCTCATCGTTGAGATCCTTCACTCTTGTTGGCCATGTTCTTCGACCAGGTTGACGGTATACAGGAAAATGCAACATTCATCAATCCAACGACCAAAAGCAAACATTCTGAGACACGAAAATCTGGACCAAGCTAGGCCAAGAGTCACAATACGACTGCTTGAAAAGTGGTACATCAGTGATTTTTAATTCAAAATCAAACACTGTCTGCGCATAATTCGCGCATAAAGAAACCCACTAACAATAAGGTAGGCACTCTGATTCCAGAACCGTGTGGATAACCTGACGTTGGACCAAGTTAATCAAGAATCTATTGCTTTCATAATTTCATCTCCAAACTAAAAGTAACTTTGCAGAAACAAAGATCAGTCACTCACATCAACAGAAACAGAACTATTAACCAGTGATATAGGGATTCTATGAAGTCCACAAGCAGAATCTATCTATGATATACTGAATCCTGTTCGGTATCAAATGAGAATGATTCATGTATAGATTGGGAAGAAAGACCCTATTCCTTTGACAAGTCTCGATTATTCAACTATATCTGTCCTATCCGAAATATTGCAAGTTCAACAGGTGAGTACTCACGTCTTTAGGGAAAGAAAATGCCCAAGAATCTATTGTTTTGAAAACCCGACGAAACCAACGACGCGACATGGAATGACTTACTGAGATTTGGACACATTCCGTCGAGCTCTTAAGCCGATCAGATCTAATACATCCGGCTCAAGATTATCTAGAGAATTAGGTTGAGTGTCTCTCTCGAAGTATGAAATCGTGATTCGCTTTTTTTGCTGCTTTCTTGTTGGAGTTGGAGAACGTGACTTGGGTTGCCGAGCGGTGAGATTTTACCCTTTGAACTCGCTACCGACTCGGCGGTTTCCTTTGGGTGGTTTTTCAGCGAATAGGATTAAGAGAAACCCAATTCGAAAAGTTCCAAACGGTCTTTTGAAGCTGGTTTTACCCCGGGCGAACTGGTTCGACGCATTTGTCAATGACCAAGGGATAAACGGTTGGAACAAAACCGGTACGCGCAATCCGTGGACCTTCAAGGGAAGACTCGATGTTCTCGAAGCTGGAAGGAAAGTGGGCAAGTAATACCACGAGATTCCCATCACGTACGGACTCCGTGGGGGGCAGTTTGCAGGAATGAGCCTTTTTTGGTTGCCTTCAGGAGTCAAATAGGGCCCAGGGACACCGTGAGATGACTCCGGATAATGGAGGTACTAGAAATAGACACGTAGCAAGAACAATATTATGATTATGACACATTTGCCCCTTTGGTGCGGGATAAAGGAACCATAAATGCCTGTTGTCTTATCTCCAACGCAAACAGCTATCTGCCATCTGTGACGTTGGAGGAGATAATAATATTATACACTAGGACCTTTTTCAAGGTAGAATCGATTCGTTTCGCCGACTAAGGATAGTAGAAAAAATTGAATGAAATGAAAATTTAATTCGAATCAGTGAATCAAGAAATTGGTAGGTCGCCGGTATATTTGTCGGCATTGGTTTCGGAATATTGAGAGAAAATACCTAATTCTCTGAATAACACGTATGAAGACTTGAACGATTTGATGAAACTTCCAAATGATAATTCGACCAACGGAAGCATACGCGACCAAGCATGAGCAATGATTGGTGTCGTAAACTGATCAGAAAATGGTGCTGCCAATGCTGGTAATTTAATCTGTGTAGCAGTTATAACAAATTCACTTGCGAGTTGAAATGGCCGGGTTGGCGTATAAGAGTACCCTTCCAGTAACCCATTCATAGGATTCAAAGATCCGTCGAGAGTATGGCGACAAAATACTAGTCCGTGAACCAAATATTTACTTCCTAATCACAAGTTTAAGACTTGATGACCTACAAAACCACGGCCATGATTGGACTGACCAATCTGACCATGATGCTGCCAACGCTGGTAGACTAATTGTGCAGGAGTTTTAAATTAAATGTTTTACTTGCGAGTAGAAATGGCCAGTATGCGTGAGAGAACTTCTCAATAACCCATACATGATTGAAATATCCGAGAATGACCAATCTACATATCAGGAACATGGGTTCGACGTTCGACCATGTCATGACCGGGTACTGGGGGATGAACTCCGTGCAAATGTTATTCTCGATCTATCGTAAGATCATCGCAAGTGATACGGCCGGGCAATGATTTCCAATCACGCATCAAGATTCGAATCCGTGAATGACGAACAAGAACCGCCAGAGCTCTTCGTGACGATGGCCCGAAGCTCGCGGCGTTCGACGGGCTTTGCTGGTCAACCTTTGCCATCCATCGCGGATAAGGTGAACGGATAGCGGATGTGCGCGTGGGAGGACGTCTGTACGTGATAGCGTTGAAGAAACCTTCCGCTAGAGTCGGTAACACCTCAATTTGCCAATGCAGCACAAACTTGATGGCAAATAGATTCTCAAGAACTGTATCTGGGATTCTATATTTGATTATCAACAGATTTGGCACTATTTCATAGAAGTATGTGCTTGTAGGTATGTGCTTGGGGTTTGTGTTTTTGGACTTGTACAATGTACAATCTTAGGAGAGGAGATTGCAGACAATCCTGGAATGAATACACTTTATTGGTTCATGGGAAATCATTAGTTTATGATGAACTACTATCGAGCGTAGGTACGAATTACACAAAGTATTTCACTTCCCCACTACCGAAGGTCTTACAATCGTGGAAGTACAAAAATATTGTCCCCTAAAATCAGTTTTCCTTGTCCCGGGCAAAACTGTACCTACTAAATTATGGTCCGATTTTGATTTAACATTCAGGGATTGTGCGTGGTAGCTCAAAGACTAATTAATCAAGATTAATTTCATCACCCTCGGACCACAGCATGCGCAAACGTGATTTTCCTGAAACTACGGTTTCTCAGTTCCCAATGGACGGACTTTGCCCATATCGTAGTTGGGGGCTGGCTCCTAGACGATTTCGTAATTATTTCGGAACATTTGGATCAGTAATCTACCAATTTCAGTTAAATTTACACTTTTTACGTCTGTTATAAAAAGAGAAACACATCTGACTTAGCTGAAGCCTTTCCACCTTATTGGAATCTCGGTGGTATGCAACATTCAATAGAAATGGAAATGACAGATCAGGCATTTATGCTAGAAAAGTATGTAGTGATAGGTGTCTTATAAATCGATAAATGTCTCCGGACGAAAGTATAGAAAACACAAGTGTTTCCACCTGGAAGATCAAGATCGTAAACTGGGAGAAAATGGCCAAATAACGTTCATGATTAACCCGGAATGTTGTGATGTGGTGATGTCTATAGTATTTTATGATCTTAGTCATTCCAAGATAAATAATGGACCCTGGTTTCCCGGGAGAAGGCCCATTTGATAGCATGCGGTCGCCGGCTGCGCTATGTACGTCACGAAAGATACGGCTGTTGCCTTGAAAACATCCTGGTGAACTTGGGGCTCGCGTTACCGAGCACAAGGACCTCTGTTCTACGTTAGGATTTGACAAGATCAACCATATGTGTTGTCAGAATACACAAACCGCGATACGGGTAAATAAGAGACGACTGAAGGCGTTTGAAGGAGGTCGTGCAAATCATGAATAGAACAAGTCGAGTCGAACATAATGGATACGTGCAACTTCCTATAAGAAATAGTTGAATGGAATTATTATTCACGTATTCTCCCTAGTAAAAAAAAAACCTGGCATGAATTGTGAAGAGTCTAGAGCATGACACAAATACTTTCTTCAACAACATTCTCAACAACTAAGAACTTTCTACAATAACGACCTTATCTTGTGACCTATCTGTTATGAGAGCTATTGAGGAATGATGAGAGAACTCAATTTGTTACAGGAAAATTTTAATGTGAACGACAGGACAGTGACCATCAATTGAGCGGAATTCCTGAAGTTTAGTAATCCTTGATAACAAAGATAGTTTCCGTCACACCATTTCATTGGATTATTCTAATAATCCGAATTCATTTTCAACTCAATAATGATGGTTGTTAACTCCGAACCCACGAAGCATGAACGGTTGCAAGATTGAATTGTCTTCCGCATCAATTTAAGATCATAACTCGATAATTCCCATTTGCAACCGATAGATATTCCGAGGAGAAATTCGTTTTCAATGTAATGACATCTGAGCACATATAAATATGTACAAAAATATAATCTAAATCGGTACAAAAATCGGTATCTAAATAGGTACAACTATATAGAAGGATTTCGACACACAATTCCAGTCTGTTATGTCAAGCGAGCAACGCCCTGACAATGCGATAAGAAGATACAACAATGAATAAATTAGTGACGACAAAAGACCGCCATCAACTTGCCTTCAACCGTGTAATTTCTTGAACGAAAATCAACAACCCACGAACAACTAACAAACAGCTTAGGCAAAGATGTCAACAATTTTGAAATATTGAGGAAGCTGCGAGAGGAATTTTGAATGAGAAAATACCTACTCCACTATACTTATACCTACTTACTACCTTCTAGTCATGGTTTCATTGCCTTACTATCTACTCGTAGGTACCTACCATCCTAGTAGTGGTAGGGCTGGTGGACGATAGTTTAGTATGCACTTTGGAAGAATCTTATCTTGGAATAATTATTGTTAGCATTTCCCAGTCAAATTGATACTTACCAAATTCCCTAACCAAATTAATACTTTTCCTAACCTAACCAACACTGTTTCCGTTCAAATCTTATTGAAAAGAATTCATTTGAAGAAGAAACGTTGGCTTAATTACTTCTGCAGTTTTTGAGGTTAGTCGGTTATGAGAGGCAAACATTTTGATCAATGTTTATTGATCTTCAATAGGAATGTAAATCAACCGAAATCAACAGAGGAGTTGGGCAATACGGATTTCATCAGGGATTTTTACATTTATTTTATCATCTTACAACATTCATATTGTAAAATTACTTCTTTGATTTCCTATGTAAGATTAATAAAAATTATTAGATTATTAAGAACGTTGGCTTATAAGATGCAATCTTTCATTTTCGACAAAACCTCAGTCAGGAGTGATTTTCAAGTGGTATAGAAGCACAAAACCTGATTGTTAACTTTGTGAATTGAACCCGTAATAACTTGAGTAGGTACATGTAGATGTGGGCACTTTCGATGTAAATACGTCATCATCAGGTCTTTGAGAAAATACTGAAGTGTTTCAGTTCATGTTCCTATAAATTGGGCAGCCTTAATAGGGACTACTATATGACAAACCATACCTACAACAGTTCTCTCTCAGCAGTCTGATAGAGCTCTCACGACAACATTTACTTGCTGTTATGAAGGATTCTTTCATAAATATAAGGCACGGTTGTCTTAATAACAACCGTGACAAAACCCTGAGAAAAAGTCCCATTCATGCAGCATGAGTTGATGAGCGAATTTTCAAAGAATAATTTTAACCGATTTGGTGGGTGATTCTTATAGGAAATTTCACGGTGATTCCGAATATACCATATCTATGTTCCTATGTTTAAGATGGTAATTTACACCGAAAACCCTCGAAAAACAAGTTTTTAGAGATTTTTGACTCTAAATTTTCAAAATTTGACCAGTTGGAGTACTCCAAAAATTCTGGCCAACGAACTTGACCTTTCTTTTGATATTATAGACATTTTAAAATTTTTTTGGATTTTTTATCTCGATCCCTCGGGCAGATATCGTCTGGAATGACACATAATAAATACATACATATATAAATATATATACATATAAAAGTGTTAAATTTCAGGATTCGTTTTAGAATGGTCTGAAACGGATTTCCATGAAGAAAAAGTTCATAAATTTGCATTACAAAAATTTTGAAGCCATTGCAATAGCTTCATTTTCTTCGAAAATTCGCTAAAACAACCGAAAGGGATGATGAGAGATAATCGCCAAATCAATAATATCAATACTAAAGTTGCAGCAGAAACAACTCACAGGTAACCACAATTCTTGCGTAGATAAAAGCACCATTGCCGGGTAAACTAACAGAATCTCCAAGAAAGGCCCGACCAGAAATAGGCTCGCAAGGTAAACGACCATCTCAGAAGAGAACTAGGATGTACCGAAATAGAATTTTAATTGCCGAAAACTGAACCAAATGTCGGAGAAATGGAAACATTTGTTTTCATCTATTTGCCTATATCTTATCTTGGCTTTGAGGAGATAAGGATAGTAGTCCAGAAATACTGAACGGTGAATTCAATAGTAGACTGTAGCAAGAGAGAGGAGCCTTCTGGGGTGTAGTTACTGTGGAGATCTTACTATGCGGAGCAGGAAGCTGACCCAAAAGAAACAACACGTCAATCATGCGTGAGAGAAAGTTGCAAAAAATTATGACTGAATTAAGACTTGAACCGAAGACTTTTGTGGCCCATCAATGATGGGAATATACAGTTGCGTGAGAAATTTGCTAAAAATCTACATCCATCATTGATTGATGATACCTAAAGGAAAAATAAATACAATTTGAGAAACTATGGAAAAAATGTTTTCGACGATCCAAAAAGGGAATTTTCTGCGCTCTAGTGGAGTGTGAACGTAGCATCCATGTTACTTGGGTCTTTCTCTCCAAATTTCGAACCAAGTGAGCCTGTTCTATTCTGACTCTCAGTGTAAAATTCTCTGACTTTCACGGAATTCCCTGACTTATCCAGGTTTTCCCTGATTGGCGGCCATCCTATACAGTACCTATATAGTACAGTACCATGAATACACTGTATTGAATTAATGGAACCATATGTGTATAGATTGATGAGGATCAACACTAGCGCTTCATCAACCAAATAATCAACTGAGGAAAACGATATTTTGCCAAGAGATCGAATAAACCTCCGCGATCTTCTCCAATGTTTCAGGGACTAGTTTTTTTCAACTCACCGCCCCCTTAGACCACAGAGGAAACTAGGTTTATCTGTACCATTGTTGTTTACACAATTGTTTCGCCGTCAGAGATTATTTTCAGGTCGAGCCGTCTAATCTATTGGCCAATCCCAGCGATGTGGTGCGACACTCCCGCTCGATGTCCACAACACGCGAGAAACCCATTTATCAAAAACTTCTTTAAAAAAAAAACACACTAATGGTATTTTTTTTTAAGAAGTTTTTGACAAATGCTGAAAAAAACACAAATGGTATTTTTTTTTAATTTTGAAACCACAATTATTTGAATCAATCAAACTGCTATGTAGTGGCAAAAGTCTCCTGTTTTCTCAACAACTTCATCTAATTTTTTACTTCTGAACTTTGTCCAATTTACAAACGGGAAGGAATTCAACGAGCCAAGTTCAGACGAAAATTAAAGTTCAACATAGAAAAGCTTCTCAATGATATTCTATGGAATTACGATTCCGAATATTGATGGGACAAATCCAAAAAAATCGAAAATCACGAGCATCCCCGATTTCAAAATTCACAAGTTCAGTCGACTCTTTAGCACCAAAAGTTTCATGAATAATTTATGAGCTTGGAAATATGTGAAGACTTTCCCGTATGCCAACCCAGTCACCAAGACTCATCGAAGTTTGAACACAAAATATTACAACAACATTTAACTTCGATACTCCGTACCTACTAGGACTTTGGAAAAATTCAACTTAGGTAAGTACTGGTAGTATGATTGATCAAATAAGTATTCTGCATCAAACAGAGAGGTGGAGACCGAATTTGAGACACCTAGAAGAGGAATCAAATTTTTGTCGACGCAACCATAAGGCAGACAGAAGAGTCGAGAATCGAATGTACTATAATTGTATTGCTTTTTGCTATACATACTTGCTTGAATAACGTGGATTTGGCTAAGCTTCCTGTCAGAATTTTTTTCCCAAAGAAAGTGTCCACAACATTTTCGATCAAAAATCACGAAATGATAAGAATTCAAACAGGATTGCTGCTTTATATTGCTTTTCCTTACTTACATACTTCATTGGACACCTACAAGAACCAAAAACCAAAATTTTCCAGCCACATCGACCTTAGGAGTGAAATTACGTGAAATTTGACAAGCTGACTGTCTAAATTTTGTCCAAAAAAATGTCTTCAAGATTTGATGAACTTGCAGATATGCATAGAACATAATAATATATATCTTTATGTATTAATGCTTCGTGGAACGCATTATCCCTAACTGAATGTTACTTGGAACACCTTGACCTCAGTAAGATTACATGGATTTCCCAGTCAGGTTTTTGTCAAAAAAAACCCAGCGGTATCTAGGAAATTTTTATGAAATCTTGGATATCCTTAGAATGCAATACAACATTGCATCATGCATTGAATTATCTGTATCTCCATTCTTGATAGGATTTGGGCAGGCCTCTAATCAGTTGGCCCAAAAAACGGGCGGAGTCGGCAAGATTTGAAAACGCGGATATGAACAGAACGCAATACCAGACTGCTTATTGCGTTGCATAACCACCTGCATGCCTCATTGGCCACCTGGACCAGAGTCGGATAGCGCGGATTTCGCCTAGACCTAGACCTAAAGGCTGAAGCTGATTCACTGAGAGAGAGAGGTCATTGAGCAGGCGAGCCATTAATGGCGTGCAAGACCCTTTTGGGTTAACAAGTGTTGAAGCCGTTTATAGCCAACTTTCTCTCCCCCATAACCTCGTCCTCTGGCCCGCCTATTCCTCATAGCACATATAACTCGCTTTTAGACCTTTCGCTTCGGAACTTGGGCGATCACGCGAGACCATCGACCGGAGGCGGTGTAAACAAACACAGAGTTCAAATCCCGATATCATTCATAGTTCCACGTTTTCCAGACAAGAACGACTTATCTACAATACCTATGTACCTAGAAGTTAATTTGAAAATTGAAGTAGTTGAATATATGGTCATATACCATCATTAGAGAACAATACGGTATTGGGAAGTTTTTGTCTTTGTATTATTTGAGATGACAGTGGTTTTTATAAGATTTTTTCAGGAATCATTTTTTGGCTATCTCCATTTTTGTTTCCGAGTCTTACCAGATGGAAGGACATGCCTTGTGATCACAATTGTTCCTCTCTAAAATCGAAAATTCAGTTTCCTGTCTTACTCTTAATGTGTGCCCACACGCATAACTCTCTCAATACTTCATTTATGCTTCTCAGTGACATTTTCAGGGATTGAAAATTTCCTCTGGCTGTCGTATACCACATGTAACACCATCAACGCCCCAAAGATGTTTATATCACAGAAAAAGACATCCCAAAGAGAAAGTTAATGTTCCAAATACACACCCAAGACCGTAATGTCTAAACTCACTGCAGAAGACATCTACCTCGAAGAATTCGTTCACTTGATACCTATATTACTACCTACACCTGTATATTATGTGTATGTACACAAATGAGCAGTGTTCACACAAGAGACAGTTTGGCATGAAGCTTTATAGTACACAATACCCTATTATTTAGGTCAACAAATGTCTTGGCTGCAACATGCAAAATAAGCTGAGACGTTGACTTCACTACTAATATTGAAACAGGGGAACGGAGTACAAAGAACACTTAAAATACCTGTCAAATAGTTTCTCGATCATCCAAATTCGTGGGCTACTTTAAACTTTTGAATAAAAACGGTTAGACTGGAAAATTGACTATTCAAGAGCATAATCCATCTTGTGAAGGTGTATGTACAACAGTGTTTCATGATCAAAATCGTTCTACGAAGAAATAATGGAAATTTCCAACGGAAGTAGGTAAGTAATAAATAGGTACATTTTATGGTAGACCGTCGAAGAATGGGTACATCCGATGGAATCATCAGATCATTTCGCAGCTTCACACACAAGTCCAAAAAAATGCATAGATAACATGATGTACAAGAAGCTACAGATCCTAGTAAATCAATAATAACCAATTACAACAATAATATAAAACTTGTTGAATATATCATGCATAAAAAAAGGTCTAATCTATGTACAGGTCTGCTGATAGAGTCTACGGGTTTAGTGAATATAGGCATTTCGCTAATCGGAATTGCATTCAGTTATTTATGAATTTTCTACTATAAAGACAGCCACCGATTGACTAAGTATATTATTAAAAAGAAAAAATCGAACTAATCATGACAACGCCTTGGTATCGGATTGAGCTAGTTTGAATTTGATATTGGACCGTATCTCGTCCGATAAAAGGCAACAGAAAACAACAACAATAGGGTGTGCTCAGTCGATTTTCGACGCGAGAAAACCCCTGGGTAAGGAAAGAGTAATTATTATTAATCTATGGTTAATATAGAATGAATCCTCAACTAATGCATAGACAGTAGAAAAGAGCCAAGATTATATAAAAATCCTAATCAGCAGGATTATAAAATTAGTATAAAATAAATCTGCCAAAAAATATAACCACGGTGGCCAAAAAACGTACTACTAACTGTTTGAAAAAAAATGAAATAGCAATAGTATACAAAAGATAATAAAAAGCGAAAATGATGATTTGAGATAGTAGAAAAGAAATGAAAAAGAAAAACCCAGAATAATAAAACCTACCTGCTGCCCAGTCCAAGTTAGCAGCCAAACAAGAAAATTGCGATTATAACTGTACTACATTGACACACAACATTTTTGTTAGTAACAGGCAAAATCAGCCATAATGGTAAGCAAACACGTCCCCGCAATGTTTGAAAAATATATTTTCAAAAGCGAATGTAACTGCATCATGCAATTTCATGGAATGTGCCCGAAATTCGGTTTTCTTCGAAAACGTCGTAGACGTCACGAAAAGTTCACAAATGAATGAGAAGTTGAAAACAAACGGAGTGAAGAATATTTCGTCGAATTTGCCATTTCCATGCAGAGGGTGGCGCCAGCTGCATAAATTGGTGGAAATTTGTGATTTCCATCACTGAGAAGTTCTTGGAGGCCATAATGAAATGGATGTTTTAAAATGGTTTGCATTGTGCTACAGATGGATGAGTTAAAATCATATTTTAAAACAGAAAGAGCATGGTTTTTCTAAATTTGAAGGCGTAAATATTGATTTTGAAATTTCATAGGCGGGTAAAATTCATATTAAATTCGTATTGACAATAGCATCTTCAATGACTGTTGAATTGATTGTTAGAAAGGAAATGATCACTTGGTTATGTCAATACTATATGGATTATTTGGGGCATTGAATTTCATGAATTGATGGAATTTTCCACCATGAAATTGAAATTTGAGGCTAAAACATCAATCTGCCAAGGTATTTACAGCTAAGGGTTTATTTTATTTTATTATTATTTATTTTTTTTTTTTTGCGAACTGGCTTTCTTTTCCGTCAATTATACTTTCAAAAATTTCAATCATCACGGTGATTCACGTTACATAATTTTTTTATTTACAAAACGAGTACTTTTTCTATCAACACAACCAAAGACTTGAAACATCTCACTCAACCAGCATAAACTGCTGTTCAGCAAATTGTGTTTTTTTTTCTTTTTTTCATATTTTTCCGTTGACCGGATCAGAAGAAGTGAAGGACTGGAGACATTGGTCCAATATCAACTCGTGGGACATCAAAAAACATAAAATAGCTCACAAAGCGAACAAAGCGTGACACAGTTGATCAATTTTGTACATTTTGAACGAAAAATAAAGAAACAAATGGGTGAAACGATGGTGAACGTGAACATCAATACGTGTTGGGGCGAGGAGATCGTGAGGTGATCTACAACATTCATAGAATCCAATAATTTTTAGTACCTAAATGCATGACCCCACCACCTAGAATTGTGTTTGTAACTGAGTTTTCGTGCAAATGGGCAATTTATTATCGTGGGTTTTTGGATATTTTTTTTCTCTAGAGTTTATGAAAATATATGTGCACAAATCGTTGATTCGAGGATATGCATGAATTCTCTAATTTTTGAAACCCTTGAAAATCAAAATTTCAGAAACGAAAACTGAGAAAAACAGGTAAAAATTGACGTGACGAAGTGCGGTAAACGCGCAGTGATTGACAGAGGCGTGTGGGCTTATCGAGCGGTTATTTCAAAACGTCATACCCTCTCAGATCAATTTATTATTTTTCAAAATATAAACTCATTCATCAACTTTTCGATTGTTTTCCAACTGTAGAGGCAGATAGAAATTCTGTATAGAATTGTATAGAAATTCTGTACCATAGGTAACTTTCTTAAATATAAAAGATAATTGCCCATTCAGCACTGAAAGAATAACTTTGTGATTAAAAGACTGTATAACGTTTTTTTGTTTTTCAAGTTGTTTCATGGCCAATGTGCCATTTAAAACGTGGATATTACCGTCAATGTAAGTTGTCTAAATTGCTACATGTAATAATCTAATTAATTGGTTTATCAAGTCAAATGTTGAACATATCGAAACCTGATTGAAGATTCAAATGAGACCATGAGTAAGCTCAATAAGAGGAATCATTCTCCTATTAAAATTTAAACAGAAATGTAAAATGTTCGAACATTATCATTTCGAGGGAAACACTTTTTGAGATGAACCAGTTGAGTCCTAATTTATTTTACTTAATAAATTCAAAATTTAATATGGAAATTCTGAAAGAAAAAAATTATTAAAATGTGATCAAGGAGTGAATAAATTGAGAAATGGTATTAGGATGGAGAAGGGAGTAATGGTGGAAAATTTCAACGAAATTGATGAGTTTTCGAATTTATGTCGAACCATGACCTCAATTTTGGTACTTTGACTTTATTTCTTGTATGAATATAATATTTGCCAACAGAATTAAACCTTTTTTGTATATTGAATCCAACGTTTTTCACTTTCAATTGGATATTGAATTGATATTGAAGAACCATTTGGATATTGAATGAACCACCATGGTTTGGATCTTGGTTTTTGATATTATTATATTTAAATTTCCAGACAGATACACGTACATAATTCCAAAAGTTTGACTATTCACGTCCAAATTGGGGTTCACTAATGCATAAACATACTGTTGGTAAAATCCATTCAAAAGCTATGGCAGTTGTGTATTTTGTCCCGTCCAAAAGGTGTTCGTGAAATTAATGAGCTGGTTCTATACTGTGAATGGGGTTGTCGTTTATGAAACAACACAAGTGAAGAAAATGAAAGTGAAACATCAAAAACCGTGTTTGGCCGGTGGCCCAAACCGTAGGTGTAAATATCCCTTCCTCGTTCTGCATATTCCTCCTAAAAGGCGGACGCTTACGCGATTTATATGCATTTAATTTTGTGACTTTCAACTGAAATATCCAACTAATTCGCGGTCCAAAAAAGCAATATACGAGAGAGAACCAAATAAACCGAAATGGAATGCTAGAAATAGTAAATTTAGCCGCGCAAAAACGCCGTCATAACAAACCGCGCCCACTCGTTGGTTTCTACCTCGAGGGAAAAATAATTTTTCAAACAATATTTTTAGCGCCAGAATGTTTGGGTACGAGGGATCAGCTTTTGGTGGCAATGAAATATGAAGAATCTTGAAGGAATCAGATATTTAATTCGCAAATTTTCCTTGATTCACATGGAAAATTCGCTAAGAAGGTAGTAAGGATTCATGAGACATTCAGTAATAGTCATAATCATAGCGCTTCTTAGGTGATTTACACGATGCTAATTAACCGGAAACAGTCTATGGTGATGAACTGAATTGTTTATTGCAGAAGTTTGAAGGTGATACCGATTCAAGTTCGGTTATTTCCATCGAAACAAGAAATAGCGGAATTCTGATAAATATGAGCTTTTCCTTCCGTAAATCTTCGTGATGACTGTTCCGATTATTAGGTAGGTACATCCCAGATTTGGGCATTGGAGCCGCCAGCAGAACAGTCTTCACGAAGGTTTGGAGAAGAAAAATCTCATACTAATCAGATTGATTCTGTTTCTTGCATTTCGGTGCAAATAACAGAGCTTGAATAGGCAGAACTTTCTAACTACCGATTGAAAACAAAACAGGTGACGCCAAAATCTCAATGGATGCCAAATCAACTAATGTATTTAAAAAATTCGACTCTACCAGAAAGAAGCCATCGAAGCTCTTCGAAGATACTTCTTTCACAGAAGATGATCAACAGCTAGGAGTACAAATTCATGTGCAATACACATGGGAGTGGATAGGTGTACATTTTTGAGGAGTTTGTAAGGAATCATTTGGCCGTTCCAGCCTTCATCTGCTATACAATACATAAGATGGAATCCGGAATGTGAAGAATGCAAGAAGACCACCATTTTGCGCCACTCGTTCGTGAAGCAGGGTGAAGGTTGCTTAATCATTATTGATTAAGAACGCAGTCTCATCACCACACATCGACTGGCTACTTAGGTTGCGAATCGATGAGGTCAAAGGTATAGGAAATTATTCCACGGAACACGTAAAATGGCCATATACGACCCTTCATTTTCATTGACTGGTCAGACGAGCGCAGCGTAGCAACAGAGTGAAATTTCACAACAAACAACTTGTATCGCAGTAGGGATAGACAGAAGACCCTTCAAGTTCCAATAACAAGCTATTGAATGAAGACAAGGAGACAAGATCCAAGATCTGTATCTATGATATCACATCTCGATAACCTCTAATAAAAGAGAAGATCGGGGATGCAGTCACGGAATGTACACCTCAATCGCTGAACTATGGAAAAATGTCTCTCCTTCATCAGGGCCTGAACACAACTTGATAGGTACATCTTGTTTCGGCACCATGAAGACTACAAAACCTCTAGAAACCTCTAGGTTTTCTAGTATCTATTCGGCACCTGGAGACTGAATAATTCCCTTGTATACTAAATTTATGTAGTTTTATCACAAATCAAGCAGGTACCTGGATGGATTTGTTTAAAAAAAAAAATCATCACTTCTTCGAGGAAGAATGTACCTAAATAGTATAATTATATGAAAAAAATACAATGAAGATTAGACAGTATAATCTGCCTAGTTCCACCATCATAAGATTATCCTGTTAGGAAGGAAACCCATTATTTCGACGATGTTATGGGTGTTTTTGTGCAAATAACGCAAAAAAGAATGCTCCATACAAAAGAACACTTCGAAATTGACCCTGCAGGGAATTCAATTCTGCATCGAAAGAGACCAACGTTAACCCTCCAAATTAGTTACCAAGAATTTCAGTCAATATTGACTTTTCCTATACATAGCAATAGCAAATCCTGTAATATGGAAGCATTTGATTAATTACGGTCGTAAATGCCAAACCTCACTTGAATCTAAAATGACTGATTCACAGCAAACGAAATACTTTTTATATCAACATCTTGGTTAGAATTCCAGGTCATATTGATTTACTCAATGTTATTGAAAAAATAATACGCATGGAAGCAGCAGTTCGCTATTAATAGTGGTGCATTTTCCAGTGAAGATTCGTTCACGGATCGTTTCAGAAGTCCCGAGTCCAATAATAGCGTGGGATTGAAATTAATGACCGGACCTAACTCAGTAACTGACAAATGGAGACGTCTCAAAGGCAGTTGACGATGTTTTGGATAATGAATTCGAAGCGTGTACGCCTTTTTGACCCCGTGAAGGGAGCAAACAATTGGTTATTCTGAAGTCCAAGTTTACCCAGGAGATACATGTTACGACGTGGAAGTTCTGGAATTTTTCAAAGAATGCGTTACAACATAGCAAGGAGTCCGGAGTCTTAAAATCAAGTCATATGACTCGAAAATGACTAATGCCAGCCATGAGCAAGTTATGTAGAAAATACCGTAGCTCTACAGCAAATTTTGAGACTGAAGAAATTAGGATCAAAACGTCAAAATCTTCAGGAACTTGGAATGTTTCCCAGCTGGCGCCAGACGTGACCCAAAAACATATGCCTATGCGTTCCGAAATTACATTGGACACCACGAACAGATTACAAGTATTACCAAAAACCACAAGTAATGAAAACATAATAATGTTAATCAGCTTAGTACGTTTAGAGTCTTGAAATCCAGTCATATGACCTGAAGAGATGCAAATTAAGATGAATCTGTAGTTCTAAATAATATTGTTTAAGTGTGAGTATAATTCTATAAATGCCGAGCCAAGAGATAAGGTTAATGGAAAAGAACTGACTGACAAGAGTCAAGTGAATCGAGTTGAACTAGGAGACTTAGAAATACCTACAGCTCATACAACCAAGGAGAGGAAAAATGGAATCGTAGCAAAGTTGTCGAAAGAGATACTTTTTGGATGGAATGGAGCCAGTTTAAGAGTCAACAGTGCGGTTGACCAAAACAGGAAATGACGGGCAAGCGGGTATCGTACATAAAAAATCGATTAGGAGATGAATAGCTCCCAAGCAGGAAACACGCACTCAAGGACGAAATAAGGACCTTATACTGGACTTTGGATGGCCGAATCATTGAATAGGAATCCATTATCAGATCGTGGAATTCGCAGTAGCTGAAGGAAGACAAGGTACACTCCCTGATTCGAATGCTACTTCACCAACTTTGTGGCGTAGGTAATTAGGGAATCATCTAGGTACATAGATTTGTAGATCTATGAAAAAATCTATCTAAGAAATCATCTACATCGATCATCATAGATCTTGTGTAGGCCAGAAACTTTCTAAAGTCTAACCCCAAAGTCTAATAAGAAGAGTTAGCAGTGTAACTTTATCGCATAGCGTCACATAAATGTAGGTATTAATTCTCATCTGCCAACCATCATAATGCTACAAAATTGTCAAGTATACGAGTCTTTCAATGATCAGGTTTGCGC
>JAEMON010000008.1:10444173-10456122 GCA_030264115.1 Lygus lineolaris | reverse complement strand
GCTAAAAATCTGAGAAAATTTCAAAATGTCAATAATATCAAAGAAAGGTCAAGTTCGTTGGGCAGAATTTTTGGAGTACTCAAAGGGTTCAAATTTTTAGAATTTAGAGTCAAAAATCGATAAAAACGCGTTTTTTGAGGTTTTGGGTGTAAATTACCATCCTAAACATAGTAACATAATATGGTATATTCGGAATTAGCGTGAAATTTCCTATAAGAATCATCCACCAAATCGTCGGAACTTTTTGAAGTTTACGCAAGCGGAATTACTATCGAAATTTCGATTGAAATGGGGTGGGGGTGCCGTGAACGTTATCTAGGACAGGTTTTTCCATCAGGGGAGTCCAGGGGTGGAGAGCTGAGGGTGGGAAAGGCTTGACCTCCCGCCCAGAGCCCTGCGCCACCCCGGGGGCCGACCCGACATACTGCAGCATACCATGACCGCAGCGCCCCTTTCCCAGGGTGAGGGTCGTCGTCGGCAAGGAGCCAAAAGCCCGTCAGACCCACAAGTAGGAGTCCTTGGTCGATATGGAATTTTGCGGGAAAGCTAAGGCTTAACCGCCAGACATTTTATACGATGGAATGACTTATGAACGAGTCGTAGAAAATCGAACAAAATTTGAGACATTTTGAGACATTTCCATCCTTCAGCGCTCTTGCGAAAAATCCAAAACCTTGTCAAAGGCATTATTGCAATGAATCACAAACGAGTTGTAGAAATCAGGAATCCAAACTAACACAAAAAACCAAAGAAACAGGAGAAAACATTTGGTGCGGAGCTTCTCACTTCTTTCCTTACTTGTACAGACCCGAAAATGATTATTTTCAGGTTTTCTTGCGAATTACTCTCAGAGTATGAGATTTTCTCAGATCTTGTATTTTCCTGGAGATGAAGGTTAATGAATATCACTTTTACCAACAAAAAGAGAATCTTATGCGAATTTCTTCGAAATCTAAAAAACCATTTTCGAGAAAAAGTCGAAAAACTTTTAAAAACGTTTTTGTTCCTACGTTTATGGTTTCTCTTACATAGTGATTCTAACAGCTGAAATTTCGGCACGAACTCTATTTTCTTGTATATTAGAAACCGAGAAACGAAATGTTTCCACCTCGTAAATCAAGGTTGCAATTGTCTACTTACACAGGTTGACTTACAGTCACACAAAAATGCATCTGTCTGAAAACACCTTTTTTCTTTTACTTTTTCTTTCGTCGAGTATATTAAATTTCATTTCAGGCTGATTGCATTACTACTCATTTCAAGCAAGGAAAGTAATAAAATATAAACAATAATAATAAACACAAGAGATTTGGGGAATCGGACCTGAGACCTCGTCAACAAAATAGAATTAAGTAGCTCAAACAAATCATGAATACCTAATTCGACTGAACTAGTAGATCAACAAATTTTGGAAAATACCTTAATTTATGCGATCTTGTTATGTTCACGTAACTTCTAGTATAAGTGTATACTCGTATAGCATAACTTTCGTAAGACCCTTGGTTTAAAGGGAACAGAAACAACAGCACAGGAAGGGATAGAGAGCTTAGCCTAGCCAATGCAACAGGTAGACCTAGACATAGGAACTGGAAAACAATTTTGAAAATAATAGGCGGTACCTACCTACTAGATGCACATGTCTTTGATGCCACAATCCTAATCAAGTTGGTGCTGCTACATCAATCTATTCGACAGTATTACCCGAAAGAGAAATAGGGTTTAGGAACTAAAAAGTAGACAATTCTTGGTCCATGTTCAACTTCCGTTATGTAGAACTGCCGAGGATGGAGTTGATAGCCATTAGGAACCTTCAAAAAGAAATGTGGGTCGGACTGCTGTTTTGAATAAGTATAGCGAGCTCGTTCCATGAAATTCAAATGTCCACAAAAAAATCCCATCAGCACCCATTACCAAGCAAATCACTGCCTCGTGCCACAGCTGTTGAAAGCAATAATGACACCGACAAGACTACAATACTACATAGATTACCGAAACGAACCATCAAAAATGCCATCACCTATACTGGTTGAATAAAAAAAAAAAAAGTATCTATTTGAATGTTCAAGTCAACCTCACCTCCATGGTTTCGGTATATCCGAGTGGTGACTGTCGAAGCACTGAGGAACACGAGGGTACCGCGTACTCGAGTATTGCGGGAGTATCGCCAAGTACTGCGGGGGTTCGAATGTTCGTGTCACCCAAAGGGGGCGGTGCCCTAAAACGTCTGCAGTAAGGTATCAGGTCCTGCTAGGCCCCTCCCCCAGCCACGTGCTTCAATGAAACCACCCTCTGGGTCACGGCACAATGAACAAACTTGGAGCGAATTTTTGCATCGACTTTCTTGAATAAATGCAGCACGGAGAGCAAAATGGAGGAGGGTTGCTACGAAAACATAATCCCAAAATTCCCTGACTTTTTCCAGGTTTTCCAGACCGCAAAAGTGATTTTTCCCTGACCTTCTCCTGTATGCGTGAAGGCACCTCCCACAAAAAATAGTGAGCCCGTACAATCCTTGGAAATTTTACCGAAATAGGTGGAGTAGTTCTGGAGTTATGGCTATGGAAACACTTTTAAAATTTTGCGCATGCGCAGTAGCTATTACTGACATTGTGGCAAAATTGATAAGTAATATTGTATTGGAGTCAGCCCCCAACTATACTCCGAATTGGAGCGAATCAGCCTATTAAGAACTGAGGAATTGTAGTTTCGGGAATTTCACGTTTGCGCATCCATACACGATACTAGTGGTCCGACGACTATGAAATCAATAGGGGACCGTCATGGGGGCTAAACCGCACAATCCCTGGAAATTCCACCAACCCGGACCATATTTCATATAGTTTTGCTTGGGACTAGGAATTGACACAGACCGGCAAGGAACCAAAATTTGCCAAATTTTGCTGATTCCACAGGTATATACCATTATGTTCCTATGTTTACGATGGTAATTTACACCATAAACTTCAAAAACACGTTTTTGACCCTCAAGTTTCACAATTTGAACCCTTTGGAATACTCCAAAAATTCTGGCCAACGAACTCATCCTTTCTCTAGTTATTATTGACATTTTAGATTTTTATTTTTATTTTTTATTTTTTAGATAGATTTCAGGGTCAGATATCGTCTGTAGTGAGTAAGCAATTTGATATAGTATTGATAAATGTAGATGATCAATTCTGTGTGTGTAGATAAGAACCAAAAATCTCACCAAAGCTATACCTTGTAGCTCATATTTTGCGTAAAATTCCAGGTTTTCAATTTTTCCCTGACTTTTCCAGGTTTTCCAAACCCGTAGCAACCCTGTGGAGCCACATTCAGTTTGAAATTTGCATCAATTTGCTAATTTGATTTTCTTAAACACCCAAATTCCATCTTATTCAAAATGAAAACTTGAAGCGAATTTTCGCACCAACTTTCAAGAAATTCAGGAGGGAGAGAAATATGAAGACCACTTCTTTTGCTTCAATATGCCACATTTATATCATCCTGAGACACAAAGAATTTTAAGCGATTTTTTGCATCCACACACTCAAATACAAGTGCAGGATTGTAAGGAAAATGTAAACCACTTCTCTTCGGAATTGGATGGCATCAATTTTGGCAATTTTTTCTTTAATACCTACTTATTTATATAATCAATAATCTCTGGTTAAAGAATGAATCAAATTTGAACGCGAATTTTTGAACACTATTCCAAAAAAAAACGAGAAACCTGAAAATACTTATGATTGAGATTTGGTTGGTATTTTTTTTATTTTTTCGACACTCAAACATAACTACCTCTGAGTTTACAACGCATCGTATAAAATCCCCTATAATCACACAAATTTGGGCATTTCCGAGTTTGTAATAAAAGTAAGAGGGTGAGAAAGAAGGAAACAACTTCTTATCCTTGGATACATCCAACACTTCCATGAATTCTGACCCTAGCTGGTGTTCACAGTAATTTTTCCACATCTTCAACCGATAGATATCTGAGAGCTTTCCAAAACGATGCTACACGTGGTGGCATCTTGAAATTCGCAACCTGTGACTACACGATTCCCCTCTTACTACTTTGTAGGGAAAAAACGGTCGTATTGTGCCTCAGGGAACAAAATTTTGAGCAGAGAATTGTCAATGAAGGCATCCAAGACGCTATAATTTACGAATCTGAGGTCAAAAACTAGTATTTCCTGCTTCTCCCCATCGCTCATTCACCAGAAACGAATAATTTAGACTTTTAATTTTTTTAAACTATTTCTTCTTTGAATCTTCCAACTCAAATTCTACAGCACTGAGAGTCAACAATGCAAAATCTGAGGACACAAACTAGTATTTCCGACTCCTCCTCCACGCTTATCCGCCCGAAATAATCATTTAAATTAATGTTGTGATTTTTTTCCAACTATTTACAAACAATCAACCAAATCAAATTCAAATCCTACACCACTAATGCCGTCCGAAACAAGTACCTAACCTAACTATTTTGACAGTGGATAGTACCTATGAATGGCATCTCTATTTGTCAACTCAAACTTCGAAATAACGTTTCGTTCTCTATATTGGGAAACCACGTACCTACCTACTGTTTTTAGAACTTCTAGGATTTCAAAAAAGAAGAATGGTTCCTTCTTTTGAATATTCTAAGATAATGAAGCTACTGCAATGAATCCCAACTTTCACAAGGCGATGTTCTCAACGGAAATCCATTTTGGAGCATTCTTAAGGGTCTATTTCCAGAATTGGGCAAAAATCTGTTAAAATGGAAACAGATTTTTTTGACAATTGGATCACAGGTATTTCATGCATGACTGGTATTTCTGTTACCTACGTTTTCCCGGGCTCCACAATTGGTTCTGATTACTGGCCATCAATAGGCATGATTCTTTCTTCATCGTCTGATACACACGATAGTCCCATTTTAACCCGATTTCATCCCCGAATTTCCACTATTCGTAAGTTTTCCCCGACCTTTTCAGGTTATTCATATTTGGCGCCACCCTGCTATTCAACGAGATTATTTCAAAGAACCTAAAAGGAGGTTTTTGCCCCTTAAACTTAGAATGGGGAACTTGCATGGTATTTTCATTATTTTTTTCCTGAAAAGGAATCACCTGAAAGAGACAAAAACAAAGTCGTTTTGCTGGAAAAGTGATTTTATCATTTTAAAGAATTTATTGAAATTTAGTCGTTTTGAATTCCCGCCCAGGCCAAATTGACGTCATAAACGTAAGTAGGAACGTCTTCATACTTCCTCCAGACAGTATAGCCAACATACATCCCTGCAGACTCTCGCATTTTTATTGTCATTTTTAAAATTAATTTTCATTACATAGTTTTTCGTTGCAACTATTCAACTTTTGCATTCGATTTGTGTATACTATTGTTTGTGGACCTAGCTAATTTAGCGCTACCTGTATTTTGTTAAGTGCTGGCAGCTGTTCTTTAGAATTTTCTGAAAATTCTACAAACAACTGAATAATATTCTTTCAATGCTCCTAATCTTGTTTTTCAGTCCCGAAAAACAAGAAACGGGGAACCAAAGTGAAAATTTCAGACCCATGAAAGATCCCCATTCGACCATCATTGCTGGCCTACGAACTCATAATTTCGCAATTAAAAAATGTATACCATTTTGTAATTTTTTGCCATCCCTGAAGACAGATTAGACATTATACCTCCTCATCTGGATGACTCAATGAAAATCCTTCAGGATTCAATTCAGAACGATCAAAAATGGATTTCAAAACTTTGCCTAACTAAATTCGAATTCTATTGCTTCAAAAACCTGCTTAAATATTTATGCGTAGATACCTACATTATTATAATGAATTTTTCAATTTTTTATTTTTACAGAATAATAAACAAAATAATGATGTAAATGTACATAAATAATATGGCAAAGAGGTATTTTTTTTGCAAAAACAAACGCTTTTTGCTTGAAGACCTCAGATCGACCTATTGATAAGGTCTATCAATAAATTGTTGTCACTAGTTAGGCGAAACTCAAATATTCATGTGAATTCTATAATAGAGACGGAACAGTAACAACCTTGATCAAAATATCAAGGAGTAACGATGGACACACGCTATCAACAGACGTGATTTCGAAAGGGATAACGACTAATGGACTGAGAACATGGTTATTTTCTCATTTTTCAAGTGAATGGTCTCAGTGAGAGCTTTCCAAAAAGCTGCAACATGAGGGGTATCTGATGAGCGAAAACGGGTCTTGTACTTGGAATATACAAGAGGGGGGCCTTAGGGCCAAATATTCACTACGTACAAGCGTTCTTTCCACCCGTTTTGTGGCCAAACTTGTTGGAATTTCGAGGTGAAAGTTGGCAATCGATAGTTTTTGAGAGCGCTAAATCCAAATTTGAGGTCAAAAGTCGACAATTTTCAGCCATGAGCCATACGAGGTCATCACCATCACAAAGCCAATTAGTGTTGGTAGACGGACGATAATAATAGTAACGATACGATAAATCAGCCGTACGATGTAGGATACCGAATCTATCATCGTAAGCATATTATGTCTCTTTATCTCGCAAACTGCTCTAACGATTATGATGAAACTCGCAGGACTTACTCTTCTTTCAAGTTTAAAACAAGCTGCAACACCCCTCATCACCACAAAAATATACTGAGGGCTGAAATCAGCGATAAAATCAATAAAAATGGCAGTTTATAGGTCGAAGTCTCGTTTGACACTAAAAATTGTGATCCATTTAAAATCGATGGAAAAACTATACCTTCCTATTTGAAGTTTCAATACAAGAGGAAAGTGGTATAGGCCAGGAGAAAAGTTGATCAAACGCTGTTGGGTCATCAAGGAGTAATAGCCGCATTTTTCTATGAATTTGTTTGCCGCACAGAGAAGGTATACCTACGAGTAATAGTCAAACCCAGAAGGGATTCACAAATTAATGTCTACTTGATGATACCAGTTAGGGATGCGCATATTGCGCATCGCATGAAACATATCGACAGTTTCTCCATCGATAGTATCGCAAGTTTTCGATATCCCTTATCAATATCGGCTAAAATATCGATATATCGATATTTTTGAGTACCCAAGTACTAAGTAAGGCAAAATGCGTTGTAAGAGCCAGAAAGTACACCAAAATACCAAATTAAACTAAAAAATCTGCGACATAAAAAAGTGAGTTTGGGACATAGCTTCCTCGTAGGTATCCATGACATGTTGTATAGATCATCTAAGGATAAGTCCTCAACTATCCACCATTTTAGAGTAGGTGTTAGATAGTGGGAAATTTATGTTAGATGGAGGAGGTCTACGTTGGAGCATGCGCACAGGCTACCCTTGACCCACAAGCAATGAACTTCATAGGACACTATTGGGCGTAGGTGAGTCCCTAAAAAATCCCTGAAAATGTTATCAAAAACTGATGAAAATTGTGGGTTAGGCGGAGACAGCTTCCACTAAAGATGCGACATGTGGGGTACCCTATGAGCTGAAAAGGGTCTTGAAATTATTGATGACGTCAAGCGCCTCTTTCCAGCCATTTTCTGGCTAACTGGACGTTGTTTTGAAATACAAATTGGCAAATGAAGTTTTTGAGAGTGCTGAACTCAACTTAGAGGTCAAAAATGCGAATTTCCGACCTTTAGTTCACCCTATTAGCAAACCCTATTAGTTTCAAAATCGATTATCGGTATATCTGCTTCATCATTTATCGATATGAAAATATCGATATATCGGGACCAGAATTTCGATAGTTCGATATTATCCCTAATACCAGTTGTTAAGTCGTTCATTTATTTCCAGTACATCCGTTTTCTCGCTAGCGGTTCTTTTGTTACGAGAAAGGTTCAATAATTATTTAGGAAAAAAGTTCAACTCATAATGTGGCAAATGCTTTGATTCAAACGGAAAATCCTACTTCCAAGGGAGAATTTTTAGTGATGCTGGAAAGTACGTAGAAATCAATACCTGCTGGAATACCTACGGTGAGTGAATTGAATGCTATCTTTATTAAGTATAATTTTGAATACATGGTTTTGAAATGGTGTAAAAGTTATTGAGAACTGAACGGAGTTATACTGAAAGACTGTAGTTAACAGGGCGTTTTTCCCGCTTTTCGTAGCGGGATTTTTATAGGTCCAGCTAGGAAGTCTTCCCGCTACAGCAGGGATCGCAACGAGATTTTCCGTGGAGGCGGCTTTTTTTCGTTCAAATTCGATTTTAAAAAAAGGACAAAAAAAGAAGATTTTTCCCCATTTTCTATTTCGAAACGAAACACCACATCTCAGAGGATGCCCTACTTCGAATCGCCTCTAAACAAAGACGATTTTGTTGGATTTGCAAAAGATTTCGACGAATTTGGGCGAATTTCAGGTGAATATCAAGGGCGTCTTCTGTCCACATCCAAGTTCAATGGTTTTCCCCGCCATGCTAAGTTAGTTGGAAAAAATTGCCCGAATTATTTCATTTTTTCATGGAATAAAGAACATTTTAATTCAACTTCAAAAATAAATTTGGCCTAAATTGTTTTGTTTTTTCATTTAATAAAGAAAATTTTAATTTCATTTCAAAAATAAATTTTCAGAGCGTACAAATCTCTATTGTTCCAAGACCTTTGATTAACTTGTTCGACCGAATGAGTACCACCTAAGTATACCTAAAAATAAGGTCGGAAAAATAATTAAATTGTCCTGTTAATCATCGAATGATAAAAATTCTTTTTTAAGGACCAAAAATGTCCTGTGATTTGCGTACCTAATTAATGTAATTTTATCAATATTACTCGTCCAAATGTAAAAAAAATGGGAGGGGGAAGTGTGGCGGGATTTTAGTCCAATGGAGGGACCTGAGGCCAAACTGATCAAAAGTGGTCACCCTGAAAACTGTACAAAAACACCACTATAATGTGGGTAGTCAACAACCGATCAACGATCATCAGGATTGATTGCGGAAGATCAGTATTACCAACATGATTTCGACTGAACAATATAACTAGTACCGATAGGTGAATTTATTATTTACAGAAAATCCACATCCAAGACAACATTGGTGATGCTGGAAAAGTACATGGAAATCCACACCTACTGGAAATACGTAGATTGAGTGATATTATTATTGCGAAGGTAATTTTGAATAACAAAGTACATGGTTTTGAAATGGCGTACTGTTACTCAGAACTGAACAAATTTACACTGAATGACTTATAGTAGGATCAGACATAAATGAGGGTCTTTAATTTGATAGGTTCGACGTAGACTCCTGACCGACACACGACAGTGAAAAATGAACGCTGACATCAGCAGCCAACCTCATGAAGACTAGAAAACTATACAACTACTATAACGTGGGGAGTCAACTATCAATCAGCGATCATCAGCGACATCAGGGATGATTATTAGGCTACGTAAAACTGAAGACTGGCAAATCGACTCTACCTACATGATCTCGAATGAACCTACAGGTCAGTAAGCAAGTAAATCTACAAATTACTTATACTGGAAAGTAGGTAGACTTAGAAATCGATGCCTACTGGAATACCAACGATAAGTCGAGTGCTTTCTTTATTACGTAAAATTATAGATAACTTCCAAAATTATTATTACGAAATATAAGATAATGAATCGAAGAATAAGATCAACTATTTAGGAGGGCAACGCCGTCCTTCAGGGATGATTCATACGATCAAATAGGAAACGAATCTCGAATGTCAACGAGAAAATAACACGTTTTCGACGTGTTTCGCGTTGCAAAACGTGTCGTAAACGTCAAAAATAGGATCGAACGTTACGTTCGAAACTAAAACAAAAAAAAAGGGGTGGAAATCCGAATCGAACATGAGGTCGTGGCCCAACAAGGTTAGGAAACACGGAAGAAGTACGAATTATAAATATACCGTTGCTCGAATACCCCCTTTATTACTTTCCTCGCCTCCGCAAGGAAGGAAAGTATCGTTTTATCCCAGATTTTTCCGAAATTTCAATTTTATACTGCAAAATAAGAAAAATACTCAACACTCCGGGAGGAAGTCGATCTCGTTCTGAAGGCAACAAAGAGTCGAGGATTTTTGGCGAAGCCATCGAGTGGGCGAAAAAGGCGAAATTTTGATGAAAAATTTATGGTCCGAAATTCGAGAAAAAAAAATTTCGATTTATCGGCGATAAACAAACGAAATCGATAGCAACTGGTGGTTTTGACGAAAAAATTGAGTGGTAACAAAAAGTGATATTTCGAGGTACAAAAAAAAACGTGAATTTGAACGACACGTAAACATGAACGTGGTGCGATGAATTGCCGTGTAAAATTGAAATTTAAAAAAAATTAAAATACGGAATGGGTGGATTGAAAAAAGTTGAAAATTAATGTTTTGAACAAAAATTGGTGGTGTTTTTGAGGTGTTTGAATGTTGCAAAAATGAGGTGAAACGTGAAGAGGGGAAAATACGGTTGATTTCGAAGGGTTCAGGTGGTGACAAGGTGCCGGACGAACAAGTGGAAAAATTTTGGGTGAAATTTCGGGTGATAGGAGGTGATTTTGGGGGGAGTTTTTCGGGGTTTGAATTTAGGGTGAAAATCGGGAGAAAGACTTACCATTTTTATAAGGGTTGATTCCAACTACGACTAGTAAACACTGCCGGGATAACTACAAAAGCCACACTGCACCGGACTGCTGGAATACTCCGAATTGTCGATGTTCTCCCCGATGTGACGTCAGAGCGATGTATTCATCCGCGCTCCCGAGCCCGGAGGACCCTCCTCGAAATTCGGGGTTTCGACGGGTTTGACCGGGTTTACGGCGCTGTCAATCCGGGTTTAACGGTTCGGGGTGAGTTCCGGAGCGGATTGACGGGGTTCTCGAGGGGTTCGGCGGGCGTTGACGAGGGATTACGTTTTGTCGGGGACAGTGAAACTGTTTTATAGGTGCTGGGTGCGGTCTTGTTTACAAGGGTCTTGCTTCGCTTCCCAGCTCGCTCGCCCCGAGCGGCCTCCTGATTGGCTGCCGCGCACCTGCAATGCGTCAACCCGCTCCCCCCTCGCGCTCGGTTACCGCCTTCAACCGCGGGAAGCGATTTTTTTTCTTCCGCCCCCCCTTTTCCACCCTCTTTTTCGGATGATCGAATTTGATTTTTCGAAATTTTCAACACTTATAAACACCACCGTAAACCTAATTTTACTCTAAAATCCAAAAATCCCCGTTTAAATACGCCATTTTCGTCCATTTCTCATTTTCCCGCCCAGACTCTCCCGCTGTCGCCTCATTTGGCGCCAAACCCTCAACCACGTGACTTCATCCGATGTCACATGTTTTCACATTTTTCCCGCGAAATTTCACCGATAATAATCAATGTTGTCTTATTTTATTGTTGTTTACAATAAATCAATATCGATGATGAGTGTTTTTCGTGGTTGACACGGAAAAACGGGCGGATGCCGGCGTTTCGTGGTTTTGTATTTGGCGGGCGCGGAGCGTCTGATTGGAACTGCGCAGGCGCCGCGCTTTGGCGGGCACAGCGGCATCCGATGCGGGGAAATTTTTTCGGGGTTCGGCGTAAATTTGAGATTTTTGAGGTGTTCAAGGTGCGGGGCGGGGGCGGTTTGATGAGTTTTGATAGAATCTGGATCCGGTCGAGGCGGAGGAAATCGAGTTTTTCGAGGATTTTCGAAATCGATCGAAGACGGCTCGTCACGGAGCGGCCAGAGTCGTGCCAATCCCCGTGCTGCGGCGACCAGGCCGTGACGAGCTTCCCCGGCACCCTTCGCATTTTGAGGTCCCGCCGCGCCGCCGACGCCGCCCTCCAAAACGGCGCTTGCTGGCGCTCCCCCCCCTCCCACTTCCTCACCACCACCGCCGTGTACTGAGATCAAATGAGTGCCCCCTCCCCCTTTATTCATCTTTACATGCACAGCAGCAGGTGCTTGAAAAATGAAGTGGAAGATGTCTTTCTCTTTCAGCGAATTTCCAAAGAAAATTGCTATTGCAAT
>JAEMON010000008.1:10431090-10443173 GCA_030264115.1 Lygus lineolaris | reverse complement strand
CCCTGTATTCGAACACGAACAGTTCGTGACGAACTCGAACTACCTTTACTTTTCAAACTCAAACTCGATTCGAGGAGTCCGAAAAACTCGAACTTGAACCAGAACTTTCCATAGTTCGAGATCGAGTTCGTTGGTTCGAATGCACCCCTAACACGGATGTTCGTGTTGGGTATCGATGATCATAGATTAGTTCAATGCTGTTCAGTTTCGGAACATATCTAGACGCCACCATGGTCTGGCACTGTGGTGCCAGACCATGGTTGGCGTCACACGGATTTATGTGTTGGCTACCGTACATCACAGATTTTGGATTGCTGTTCATTTTCGAGACAATTTTCCATCTAAAGGGACGTCCCCTGAAATGCATGCATTACCAAACTTAAGTTTGTTGGTTAGACTAAAAAGTTTGACTGTCTATTATTTGGTCTGAGGATTGTGGATTGTTTGGTCCAGTGGAACCGAATTCGGCCAAACTGCCTTGCTCGGCCTTTCAGGTGGAAAAACTACCTACTCCAAACGGACGAAAAACGGCTCCAATGGAGGAACGTAGGCCGAAAAGCATCAAAATTATGATGTTAGCCAAAGCTAATATGGAATACCTATGAGTACCCACGAATGAATTTTATCTCGTGTTCATCCAAGAGGGTTGTTATAATGAACATATGGGTTGTTATGTCATTGTTTCCTTGTTGAAAAAAAAAATGAATCTCTTGTTAAAAGGAAACAATCATTAGTGGACTTCATTCATTCCAAAAAGCGTAAATTGGAAAAAATTATAATTTACCCACCTACATTTTGGTTGTGTGTGTTTGTCATACCTAATCTTTCTTACAGTTTGGCCAATTCAGTAGGTATACCTACTTACTTGTCGTTTTTCGTCCTTCACGCAACAGTCAGTAATTTTAGCCCAGGCAATCTTGGCTTAGTCTACCTTCTTCTGTGATAATAAATTTATTACTTACTGTTAAGAATGTGATGTATGGCACCAACTTGCTAAGTTCTTTGTTTCATGTTGTATAAATAAATAAGCTTATATACCATTTTTCAATGAAGATTGCAAATTTGTTTATTCTGTAATTCTTGGTTGGTAGGTACCCGTCTTTTTCATGCAGCGCCTTCTGTAGAAAATCTCTGAAATTAGAAAGGGTAGAGTCGGTCACCTCACTCAAATACCCATCGTAGACTAGAGATTTATTTTTGGTAGGTACTTAATGTGGTTGCTGTACGTACTATTCGAGTTATACCTAGGAACGTAGGTAGCTGACATGTACATTTGTCAAATTGTTTCAAATACAACCTGAACATTTCTTAAGTTAGAAATACTTACCGAAGATTAGTATACTTGAGGAGAAATGAACTTTCCACATAAAACGGATAACAGTATTTTATTTTCAATTAATTATTGACAATGTGGAGTTGAAAGAGTAATCATCCTTGTGACTAATTCTAATTAATTAACACAATATTGGGCTATGATTCGGAATAACAGAAGCTTGGATATGTGTTGCAGTAGTTAGGCTTGGGCCTTTATAAATGTTGATGTTCAGTAGTACAAATGAGGGTAGAAGAGAGACCTGGAGCCGAGGAGGGGGTAGTTGTAGCCCAGGTAGTTGTAGGGGTAAGCGTAGTTGGCTCCCAGGAAAATGTCCTTCTTCTCCCTCGTCTGCTCAGAAGCGAAAGCGCAGGCGACGATCAGCATGGCGAAAAGCTGTAATCCAAAATGTCAAAGTAAGTACCTACTATTCCTAACTCTACATTGATTATTTATATTTCTGGATAAAATTAAATTAAAATTGAATGAAAAATTAAATTAAAATTCTTTATTCTTTTTCATTACCTACAGGTTTTTTTCTCATCTCAATGGGGTTTAAGCATGGCTATAATTAATAAATTATTATTATTATTCAAATGATAGATCTTAGAAGGAGCTTTCCAAAAAGGTTCAACATGAGTTGTATCCTATGAATGAAAAATTGGTCAAGAAATTAATAATGATGACACCACCCCCCAACCGATACAAATAATTTTGACTCCAATTCTTCGGACTGAAAATTAGTTCTAGCGAGTTTTTAATTGCGGTGAGCCCGAATTTGAGCTCACCTCCTAATTTCTCTCTCTGCCAGTGTCTCTTTTTTGTTTTTTTGTCCGTCTCTTTCTGGGTTGTTCCCTTTCCACGGCCACTGAGGTCGTCTTATATTGGCGTGGATGGTATCTTTGGTTTAGTTAGCAATTTGGAATTTTTCAAACCTAACGCAGAGGGGAGTTTTGGTAGCGTTAAATTCGATGGGGTTCTCCGTTACATGTTACAACCATGATACAGGTACATGCAGATACGAGCTGGTGGGTATTGATGCAGCCATGGTACTTGAAGGGTCAAGCGATGTTTCTGGTAGACTGATTTGTTATTAAATTAATATGAAACCCGAAATATTGAGTTATTAAATAATCATGCTCTTTACTTACGAAGAATTTGACGGCTGCCATTGCGATGGGAGTAGTTGGTTTGTCAATGTCGGACTGATACACCTCTTCGACCCCTAGCCAGCCTTTATAAGTACCAAACCTGCTGCCGATCTATTAGCGGGCTCATCCTCATGATGATCGCATTATCGTTAATGCGATGTGAACGCGGAAATGTGGCGCGCCCTCGATCGCCCAAAACTTTCGTCATTACGTGTATATATTCTAGAGTGTTCGAACATAAACAAAATACTCATCAGGTTGTTCCTGAATGAAGTTTCTCATTGGCGGCTAAGAGGGGGATGTAACTATAAAAGGCAAATTCTCTATCCACAATAGCATCCGTTCAACACTGAACCAGCACAACACCATTCATACATAACCATGGCAGCAGTCAAATTTTTCGTAAGCTCGTCTGCCTATTATGTACTAATGATAACGATATATAATACATTTTCCAAGTCAAATTCAGAATATTCAAGCTACTCGTAAATTCATGATTTTCCATTTCAAATTCGGATTTTTTCAATATGTATGCTTAATATATAATTTATTCGTGATTAATTTATAATTTAATAATATATTTATGCTTAATTTAATATTTTATTGCTACCAATATTAGCAGGTAAGGTGTTTTTTGAGTGGAGAAGTAAACTCTTCTCTGTGAGTAGGCTCTTCTCTGGTTAATTGGTCTTATTTACCAACGTATTTCGTTTCCAGTCTCCTTTTTGCCACTGCTACCTCTTTGTTAGTTGAGTCCAACACTGTTTATCCTTTTTAGTAAGGCTTTGTGGCCCCTCCATCTAGGTAGCCTCTCATCTCTTTTAGCTCTTAGCTATTGCAATGGCTTCAAGATTTTAGTTATGCTAATTCCTGAAAAAATTGTCCTCGGAAATCCGGCGTTTTAGACCATTCTAAACCGATTCCTGAAATTTAACACTTTTCTATATGTATATGTATAGTTATATATTTGTCACTTCAGACGATATCCGTCCCTGGGATCAATCTCAAAAATACAAAAAAATGTCACTAATATCAAAAGAAAGGATGAGTTCGTTAGCCAGCATTTTTTGAGTAAATTCCAAGGGGTCAAATTTTGTAAATTTAGGCTCAAAAATCGTTTGAAAAACTGTGTTTTTGAAGTTTTTGGTGTGAATTACCATATTAAACATAGTAACATTATGGTGTATTCGGAATCAAAGCCAAATTTCCTATAAAAATCACCCACCAAAACGGTTAAATTGATACTTGGAAAATTCGCTCATCAACTCATGCTGCATGACTGGAACTTTATTGTTTGGATTTTATGGGGGTGATCAGGTTGTTATGGTGGCTTTAGTAACTACTTCACTTCGGTAGGTAAAAACATTTAGTTGAGGGGGGCTTATAAAATAGGGATTTCAGTTAAGTACCTAAAATTGGCTGGATAAGGCCTAGGAAGAATCGTGCTCGATTCGAAAGTGGGTAGAATTAATTTTTAATTCAAGTATTGTGTTGAAATTTTGCTTTTTTGACCTCAACATTGGATTTTGTGCCTTTCATTTACTTTGAATTACTTACAGCTTTTCGCCATGCTGGTCGTCGCCTGCGCATTCGCTTCTGAGCAGACAAGGGAGAAGAAGGACATTTTCCTGGGAGCCAACTACGCTTACCCCTACAACTACCTGGGCTACAACTACCCCCTCCTCGGCTCCAGGTCTCTCTTCTACCCTCACTTGTACTACTGAACATCAACATTTATAAAGGCCCAAGCCTAACTACTGCAACACATAGCCAAGCCTCTGTTATTCCAAATCAGCAAAATTTTGGCAACCAAATCATAACGATGTATCTTTCAGCTCTGTTATACTCCCAATAAATGAAAAACTAATTTAAAAAAAGAAAATTATACGATCATGTTTCATTCGGACTCTCTTCTCATTCTCTCTTCGCTCGATAACCCCTATCATGTATAGGACATCGAGAGTCGCTTTCTCTAATCAATAATGAAGCTGGGTAAAATACTCGTAGTTGAGAAGTGTACCACCTACAGTATATAATAAAGGAGCACCTCCTCTGTAGCAAAAGCTGCTGTCATGGACTGACAAGAGAAGAGCCACTACAGAGTGACTGATGAGCAGAAACGCTGCCAAAATTGTTTCAAGTTCGAAGAAATCTACGGTTTCTTTTAAAACATATTCCTCGGGCTGGCCTCATAAATATAACCCTCAAATGAGGATTGATGTTGAGGTGTGATATTTATTTGTGTTTGGACTAGGGATGGCGAGAATAATTTTATATCGATATTCTTTCTTTGATGTTTATCAATGGTAGGTATCGATAAGTCACTGAAAGATTTATCGAAAGATCAATATAAAAAAATTTTTTTCAGCCAAAAAATGCCAGCACCGATTTTGTTTAATAGACTATTTCAGTTGTGAATATTTGATTTTTTTTTTAAATTACGAATGAAGATGAAACAATATTTTTTATGAATCACTGGAGAAACCATACTTCATAGTACGAAGTATAAATTGATATATTGCCTCAATCCTTTCCATGGAACCTGATCGATGTCGTATTCTCTCTTGCCCCAACTAAACTTGTTGATCACAGCTTTCAATGAGTTTCTTATACCTAATGATCTTAAGATTTTATTTGGGGTATCAAATCTAATACTTTGGACTAATATTTTCAAGAAATTCGTAATTTTAACATAGAAATATCTATGTTTAGGTATGTACCGATATAATAAGGGTATAGATATATAGTACAATATATTGATTAAAAAAATTATTACTTGTTTGGGGGCTTTGATATATTGATAGAATTGATAGTCATCCAGTGATATCGATATTAGTTTTGTCATCCCTAGTTTGAACACGTTTTGACATAGATTTTCCTTTCCTTGGCTTCGATTCTTATCATCAATACCGTGGTAAGGTACATACGTATTCTTGATCAGAATGAAATTACATGAAATGCCTACTACCTTGTGCATGTGATTCCGGACCACCCCGTTTGTGAAACAATGTATTTTTGACTCTGGTAACCACACAATATTATAGGTCAACCCTACCGATCTAAAGGTCTAGTATGAAAAGCAAAAATACCAATACTCGTCGGTGGAAGTCAAAAGGGCGTTGATAAGAGCCCTTGACTCTCTCCCCTCCCTCGCCGCTTTGATGGAAGACTAAGGTACCACCCATAAAGGGTTAAAAGGAACCCGGAGAAAATTCCTTCAAGGCCGCAAAACCCTCGTATACAAGAGCGACCTGGGTAAAATCAAAGCCCTTGAATAAGCCCTCGCCCTACGGCTATCTGCATTTCAGCCCTTTAGATCCAAGTTTCCCTCGTTTTCCAGACGATCGGCGCCCTTGCAGCTCGGATCGCACGCGATGAAACGGGCCTTCGTATTATTTAACCCTCCCCGCCCTTCCAAGGCCCTAAAAGACGATGGAATCACGCCCTAAAGAGAAAACACCCGTTCCTTAACATCAACAAACGGAAAAACCTCGAAACTCGTGTGATTTATCGTTTCGGCAGTTCCCCTTATTATTTTACATTTGGCGAATCGACGTTGAAACCCTTTCCTATTTCATTTTCGGAAATCACGAAAATCGTCTCGGCGAAAGGGAACAATTACTTTTGCCCTCCGGCTTCATTTCGCCTTTCATGACCAAGGGGAACATTTAAATTTCAAATTAGAAATCCGGTCGATGTAAATGTCGTATAATTTTAACTTGATGGCAAACCTCTCTGTTTAGGACAACGTTATGTAACAAGATTCACACAAAACAATCACGAAGAAAATTAAATGTCATAAATTATGCATTCATAACTCAAATCAATGTTTTTTGTTAATTTTACTTTGGATGGTTTTAAAATAGCTTTGAGTCAAGAAAATGCCTACTAGTTTTAAAACAGGGTCTATCTTGGGTTCCAGCTCAAATGGCAAAGATATTCCTTCACTGTGGCCGGGATAACACAGGAGGCAGTGTTGTTGACTGATCAACTTTTGACGTTGGAGTGATTGCCTTCCTCAGCTGTCACCACGAAGTTATTGATAAGTTCGTAATTTACCCAATGGACACCGATCTCGATCATCCTTTCAAGATGAATGGAAAAGTATCATGATAAATTAGAAGCTACGATGATGGATTCATCTTGGTACGATGGGAGCTTTGATACGAACAAAGTTCCATTTATGCAGCATGAGTTGATATGAGCGATTTTTCAATGAATAATTTCAACCAATTCGGTGTATGATATAGTGAATTTCTCGCTGATTCCGAATACACCATATTTCTATGTTTAAGAAAGTAATTTACACCAAAAACCTCAAAAAACACGATGTTGTCAATCATATTGTCAACGATGAACCTTTTGTCAATGATTTTGTCAATTATATTGTCAATGATGAACCTTTGGAGTCGATCATAGGTTTAAAAATCGTCAAAAACCGTAGATTTTCACTATGTAATCGAATATAGTAACACACTATCGATTATCGAAAACCATCGTTACTAAACCATGGTTTTCACCATTGAACTTCAATGGTGAAACATGAAATTTTTATTGGATTGGAGTGGATTTTAGTCCCCAATTTGTATGGAACCATCCCCGTGTCATTGTTGGTAGCCAACCATGAAATTCGAGAAAAACTCTCCTCCAATGGTTGCTAACAAAACGACTTGTGCTTTGCAGGGGCGACGAACATAGATTGTCACCATTGGTGGTGCAAAAACATTGAACCGTGACCATCGAAGGCGAACCTAATCGGTCATACTCATCTTCCTCCTTTAAGGGAATAGAAAATTCTTCTATGTAACTCTCTCTCACTTCCCTACTATGATGCTATAACCTAAATTGCATAATGGTCGTATTATTAGTTCTAATAGATATCAATTGTTATGAAAAGGTCCTAAGAAAATGAATTCAAAAATTTTTATCAGTTCAACAAGATTCTTTCTTTTTTATTTTTTTAAATTAGCCTATTTTGATAGGTTACAGGCTAGGCAGTGCTTACCTTGCCCTATCTAACAAGCCGCCTCTAGTGATGGGTTATATCTCAAACGAGTAATTGGAATCGAAACTAGTACCCCCGGATGACCCGACCATTCCCTCCTGTGGCAGCGTCTCCTATCAGCCATTCCCTCAGGGAATGTGGTATTATCATTACCCAGATATCTTGTCCTCCCGCAGTCATTCTTGTTTGCCATACGCCCTCCGTCTACTGGATTTGTTCGGGTTTTGGGGTAAGAACCACGCTCATTACCCAAGGTCCATTTCTGCGCAGCAGCCATCAAGAATTCATGGGGGAATTCCCAAAGAAATGGCAGCCAACTCCCCACCCTCGAGGTTTTTTGCGTCCAGCATTGGTAGCTTAGTGGGGGATGTCTCCCACTTCTGTGGTTCAGCAGCCGCATAAGTCCCTCCAGATCTTTCACCTTGGATTATTGTTCCACAGAGGTTCCTTTCGTTCTCTTCAGCAACTTTCCGCTTCTTCTTCACTCCCTGTTCTGTAGCATCTTGGGGAAATGTCTCGGTCTTCATTTGCGTCTCCACAGTCTGGTTAGGCGACGTGTCCTCGTTGTCGGTGGTCGTGTCACATCTCTTGCAATTTCCTGAGGGGTTTTGTGTATTTGTGTCATGTACCTCACATCCCGTGCCACTCCTCCATTTGCTCCCTGAAGGCGCTTGCATTTCCGTGTCATGGGTTTGCATTTTTTGTTTGGGTTCACCCATTTCAACAACTTCACATTCTTCGGAAATGCGACATGAGTATAATGTCAATACGTTCGTCTCTCACATTCGTACATCGAGCCGCAATACTCTTATTCGACCAGATTAAATCGAATCAGCGCATCAACACACCGGAAAAGCGGACTGAAATCCTTTTCGTTAGGAATAAAATAAAACCGAAGAACAACCCCATCGAATCGGGTTTGCAGGTTAATGAAATGCAGGAAAAAACACGAAAACGGCGAAATAGGGAGAGCCAATCGGAGATCTCGTAGTAGGTGGCGAAAACGGCCGATTTCACGCAACAGGCGATTTCAGCGTCTTTGGGTCGGTTATTTTTCTCGTTTATATCGGAAAAACCATTAGCCGACCCCACACGAGGGGGTGGGATAAGGATCTTGCAGGCGATACTCAAACAACCAATCAAGAAGGCATAAAAATCCTTTTTACCGTCACTCTTCTACTTCCCACACAAACGGCTAAACATTTGCTGGATACATCATCGAGGATTCAAAGAATTAAATGAAGCCGGGCTTATAGCTGGGGGGGCTTATAGGGGGTACTCTAAACTAACGAAAAAGCATCCATGAACTGGCGAGTCATAAGTACCTATTGGTACCTGACACCAGAGAAATGGCCTTATGTACTAAAAGCTAGTGGTCTTAAATCTATAATGGATGTTAAGTTGGTACAATTTAAAGACTACAGAAAAATGGATAACTTGCATGTTAATTTTTCATTTCAGCGTTTGAATCACCTTAGAGAGGGCTTTCCAAAAAGGTGCTACCTATATTATTGGTATCCGATGATTGAAACTTACCGAAAAAGGGTCTCAAAATTTTGACCTGACTGACGTCTGTCAAGGCGGGTTCCTCAGCTCCCTAACCTAAATGACGTCACGCACTTCCTTTATCTGATGTTTTTTGGTTGAACCAGACGTAATTTCAAGCCGAAAATTGGCTCTAGGGGGTTTTGAAGGGCGCTTAATCAGATTTTGAGGTTCAAAATGGAAAATTTCTACCCATGCAAGTTCCCCACTCTCACCTTCATCCTAGAGTCGACGCACAGTGTGACCGGAAAAAATTAAGTTACTCTCCAAATTTATAGGAAAAGTTTAGCTGATTCGGAACATACTCCCATGTTCCTATACCTAAGGAAGCCAACTAGCTCAAGAAACATAAAAAACCTTGAAAATTCATGTGTTTGACCAATGGAACAGCACAGCGTTATTTTCATGTAAAAGGCA
The DNA here is from genome assembly GCA_030264115.1 of Lygus lineolaris. Classification (NCBI taxonomy): domain Eukaryota; kingdom Metazoa; phylum Arthropoda; class Insecta; order Hemiptera; family Miridae; genus Lygus; species Lygus lineolaris. The sequence goes on along the minus strand of JAEMON010000008.1, from coordinate 10,433,743 downwards.
AGTTGAAGACCTGAGACTTGTGCGTTGAATGAGACCAACGCCAGCTGAACAGCACTGTAACCATGATTTTTGATGATTTCTCTGTTTTCCGTGTATCCGACTGAAAAGTCAAGACAACGGAGAACTTTGAAGAATCACCAAAAACCATGACTACTATGTTGGTGATCTGGCGTCGTCTTTTACATGAAAACCACTCTGAGATGTTCCAATGGTCAAATTTGAATTTTCAAGGTATTTTATCCTAATTTTGTCAGGTGAATGACCATTTGGCAACACTGCGGTGAGTACCTACAAACCTACGTCACTAGGGTTTACAAACCTACGTCAGGTTTTGAGTTATTATTGTTACCACCATGAGGCGATGGCGGCTTTCGAGTTAGTTTTTTGTGGAGCAAATGATAGCAAGAAGTGTGAGCTGAAGGTGTAGCTTCTGAAGGGATTATTGAGGCTGTAGTTTACCATAGCTCACTTCAGCGTACTTCAGCTCTGGATGGAACTATGGACTAGAAGGTCCTCAGATCAGATCACTCACGCCAAATTTGAATGAGGCACAGAAATACTAGAGAGATAGATCAAAACTCCTATTTTTCAGGTTTGGCATCAGACGTTTTTGAAGTGCTGTTGAATATTAGGATTTGCCTTACGAGCCCATCCTCAAAATGTAGAATTATCTCCAAATTGAAGTCTACCTGTATCATCAGAATATAATCATAGACGAGAAACTGGCAAGTACATGTTGAGTGTAAAGACCACTGCATTATTTAGCAACTATGTCATAAATTGACCATGTTTATAATAATTAATAATTTACCTAGAAATTATCAATTTCTACTTCCTACTTCGTAAAATAAAAACAGCTACTATAATAAATAAAAAAATAAAATTTCCCTAGAAACGATTGGTTGTACGTTAAAAGCATCAGAAGAACAAGCCCTGCTTTGGTGTCGCTTCAAAGTCTCATTTATCTCTTTTTTTGCCGGGGTGGTCCCCGTAAAAGCGTGTTCCATGCTAAAAACTGGTGATCACTGGATAACTTAGCCATTCTGAAAACTTGTTTTGTAATACGTATTGGCCCAAGCCAGAAGCTTGTTGAGCAATAACATTCCAAGTCGTGTATGGGTTGGTTTGTACTACTAGGCAGTTCTTAACTTAGTTAGGTATGTACTCATTTTTCGTCACAACATTATGAATTTACAGACCAAATCAGCATAGCCATCGAATAACAGTGAGAGTTGTGCAGTAAGAGTAAAGTTAGTTTTTCAAAATCAGATTAGAAGCGTTATTACGGAATACAGTCCAAATATAAAGCTCCTCAACTTCTTGCCTCAATCAGAGCTGCCCCTGCAATGTGGTGAACTTACAATACTCGTAGATGGAGAAGCTCTAGCCTATTATAGGTTTGTCTGACTTGACAGATATTTGATGAATTATTTCGGTTGAAGCTTGATAGATGTGTTGGAAACCCTCTCCTGTTGCGGATACTCCTCATATCCGTAGTTACTTCCTGTATTATAATATGAGTAGAGAAACATGAGATTGCAGAGGAAGGGGAGGGTAGGATTTCTGAAAAGAGCCGAGCCAGAAGAGGGTGGAAAAGCTCACAAAAGGAAAATATTTATCATGATAATGTCCTCCCCCCTACCCCTCTCTCTCTCTCTCTCTCTCTCTCTCTTTACTGTTGTAGACAAGCAACAAACTGTCGTAGAGGTTATTTCTGTCGCTCGAGTTTGCGAGACACGTAATAATCTGGAAAGTATTGCCTTTGTGAATCTTCACAATGGGAAGGGTAGAAGGTCACAATAAATTATGTAGCGAAAACCCCCCAGCCGAGGCCGCTTGTTTCTTCCGTGCTTCCTTCCAGAAAAGCCCTTCTAGAATCAGGCTCTGCCTCTCCCCGATTGATAGAAATGCTCTTTGTTGGTGAATAACGCGGGTAACTGGTGGGGAGTGTATCAATCAATGCCTCTCTCGCTCTCGCTCCCTCGTCCCATCTCTGTCCCTCGCCTTTTGTCATCCGTTCCCCCTTTTCGAATGCATGTTTCGAGCGTCACAATGGGCGAGAAATGGCGTTGCAGTTTCGCTGGTAGGTTTGGAACAATGCACGCCCTTCACGGCTAGACTTTAAAATCCATTCCACAATCAACATGGCTAATACTCTGCACGTTTTTGTATTTTCCTGTGTTTTACTTGTGGGTCGATCTACGTAATTTTTTATAAAATAGGTGTACCTAGGCCTCTACTGTTATAATATGAATAATCGATGGAGTATAATGATTTAATGAATGAAGAATGAAAATAACCTTTATTTCAATAAATAAGAACAATATTATTACAAATGTACTAAATTCAAAATATGAAATTAATCCCCTATTAGGTCATAACTAGCCCGCGTTAGGGAGATGAGTCTCTCTTGCTACTTGCCATAGCTACAGTCGTACAATATTATAGGTTTAGTAGGAACAAATTAAATAATTCATAAAAACAGTCTGAAGAAAGATAGTGAACAGGTAAAAACCAATATGTAACGAAATAAATTGTACATTTTTCCTGTAAAATATGTTACTATAAAGTTCCATTCGTGCAGCATGAGTTGTTGAGGGAATTTTCAAAATATAATTTTAACCGATTGGGTGGGTGATTCTTATAGGAAATT
>JAEMON010000008.1:10310080-10320353 GCA_030264115.1 Lygus lineolaris | reverse complement strand
GCAATAGCTTCATTTTCTTCGAAAATTCGCTAAAATTGTTTGATAAAAACCATTTATCGATTTCTTCTCTTCCCTTAGTGGCCTACCTTATTACAGGAACATCAAGACACTATTCTAACAAAAAGGGTTATCTAGTTGCTCCAGTTTAATTGCATCGGGGATAGCTATATTTAAAGGTTTGAATGTTGTTTAAATTTTAGGGGTTAAAATTTGTTTGCTCTCGAAAACCGAGTTTGATTTTTGCAAGGGAAATATCCATGATGTTTTTAAAATCTTAGAGGTATCAACGGTGGGGTTGCACACGAAATGTCGATATAACTCAAAGAAAGTTATTTCGGAATTGTGAGACTGAGTGAGACTGAATCTCTTTTCTCCCAAAACCCATCCAGCAACCTGTATGATGGTTCTATAAGATAACGTTTTGTTCTCAAAACATCCCCTCCAACTAATCACAATTCATGAACATCCAGTGCAACTCTTGGTCAATAAAACTCTCGTTAAACCCAATAGATAGGGAACAGCAGCGAAGGTTGATATTGTCTCCGGACCCCGGCGAAGTTGAAGGAAACGAGGACAGACGACAAACCAACACATAGAGGAGTGACGTTGGCCAAGGAAGAACAACTCCGTTTATATGGCGAGGTTTCAAGTCCTCGATGTCTTTATAAGGCCTAAACCCCACAACACGCCACCTGCTCCGTCCTCTGTCATTTACATCCGACCGACTTCTTTTTTATATTTCTTTCTTCCCTTTGTCAGCGGATTTCGATAAGCCCTAATGGAAGACGAGGTTGAGGCAAGATTCGGTAATAGGAGTGGTTTGATGTTGAGGAGATGCATTTTGTCCATTTTCTGTTAGGTACCTATTTACATAACCAGAAAATGCTTTTTTTTAACGGAAAACATGTAGGTACTACCTACTTAACATGACTTTAGTAAAAATAGTTGAGTGATTGTACCTGTACCTACCAACCTATTGAGCTGTTGTGGTTCAGTGTAAAATGGTGGTTAAAAGATGCGAACCCAGTAGGTCACAAACCACTGTACAAATTGCATCACCACTTCCAATGAATCTCAGAAATGGCAAAATGTTGTTTCTAACAGGGGATTCGAACTTCGGACTCTCGGAGACAGTGGCCGCCACAAACCACTCTGCGTCAAAAACTGCCTTCCGCTTGCGAAAATAAATTAATTTGCACCAAGTTTACCCCATCGGTAGGTAGTTCTACTTTTTTTAATCTTTCGGCACCACTGAGACTTTTGAAGATCTTCCAATTTTGAGTATTATCCATTATCTTCATGTTAGTGACATATCTGGGGCTGTTCAAGCTCAGTTCCAATGACGCGGCTTGCTGGTACGAACGACTCTCACTTAAGATTAATAAGGTGGTGTTAGGCATAGGGTGCATAACTACGTCACCACACGGCCTACCAGGACCAGCAACCACATCTGCGATACATCACTGTGACAGATGTCATGCGGTACGGTTCGATATCGATTGCTTATCTCATTAAGCAACGAACACCGAGAAACAGTATCCTATTATATAATTTGTTGTCTCACCGTTTCTTGCTCCAGACATGATTTATCTTCTGCGGATTTCTGTTCCACCTACATTTGTCAGAAAGCGATTGCCCACAAAAAAATACTAACCTGCATACTAGCTTCCCAATTGACCCTGAAGTTCTTGTTTGTTACTTATCGACCTAACCGTCAAAATATACTGAACTAATTTAACACGGTAATTTACCATGGTAACTAATTTTCGTGGAAATGGAGAACGTTTCCATTAACTTAGTTTTCTTTATTCTCTTATGTACCTCTATGATGTACGAGATAATTGAAATTTAATAATATACTAGTAAACGTAGACGTGTTTTGTCAATTTATTCATTTGTTTTATTTATAATTTATGTAACAGCTGCTGAAAAAGGCGATTCTGTTTAGCTGAAAAAAGTTCATAAGGTGTTCTTCTCTACTCACCCTGATTTGAAATCGATACCAGAAAGGCTTATTTCGAAATCAAAAGTCAGGTCATGTAATAAACTGTTCCTGCAACAAGCTTCAAGTGAATTAGGGACTTGTTGCTATAAAATAAAATAGTAAATAGTAGTATAAAATTTACAGAAAAAAACGCAGGTTGGTCCCTCGTGGGTATACGGAAACCAGCCAACTTCATAATTCCGCGCTAATGAGACAGGCCGTGGGTTCACAATTTTTGACGAGGAACACACATTATCTAAATTCATTCATCGAAAATAGGCGTTGGTCGCCTCATCATCGTTTCGACCTAATAATACTCGTATACCTAGGAGGTTACCGATGAATAGAAAGGGTGTTTGTGGTAATCAGTTCCTCGACTACACTACACACTTCCATCACCGCCCACTGAAGGCCTCCGCATTCCACGCCCATGTAGGCCTCCTCAGTCTCAGTCGAGATTTACTTCTCTTTTCATCCTCGAAAATGAATTTCGAATACGTACTCATAATTATGCAACCTGGGTATAAAAAACTTTAATCTGAAACGGGTGCTTCGTGGCGATCAACGAGTAGAGGAACTACAGAAAATGAAGTCAAGAAGAATCCCTAGGATGAGGTCAAGTGGATCAATATCCTGACCTATTGCTTTCTTTCTCTTCTTTTGAATTATTCCAAGCCGCCATTAGACATGTCCTTTTACTGCTCTATTTAACTTCAATAAGATAAATCGAGTTCGGTTTTTTATAGCGTCTTCCCTTACTTCAAGTATCTATCATCCAGGCTGACCGAGAAACTGATCCATTGGAATCTCTCGCGTGAACAGCAGAAGCGACATAACTCCATTATAGTCAGACGCGAATTAAGGCCAGCAAGTCATTATCACGGGAATCCTATGACCATCACTGAAGGACGTAGGACTTCTTGATGCATCCTTCCACCTCTGCATCAAAGGTAATTGAGGCAATAATTCTTTCACCTAACATTGAGGTCAACGAGTCCTTTCATATTTTTCCGACTAAGTGCCAATTTCGCGACGAGCGTCAATTGGTGGACCGAATCTGATGATGACGGTTGTTTCGGAGAGTAGAGCTTCTTAATGTGCGAATTTCTTTGAAGTTGGGTAGGTAATATTCCAAACAACAGAATTCACGAGATTGATGAAATGCAACCGAGGAACGAAAATTACAAAGACAAGATAAACAAGAAAGAGATACCTTCCTCTGTTTTTGAAGTCGGTAATAATGAGAATGTTGGTATAGGTCTATTTTTACAACGAGGGATACACTCACACCATATTTGGTGTTATACTAAACCACTTTATATTGAAACACTAAGAGCCACAATAACTCCTCAAATCTACGTCATCCATCTAATCAGAATATAAAATCTTCTTGGTTGAGAGCGATGTTAATGCTGAGAGAATGTACAATGTAGTGCAAGAGAAACTTTCCTTTGAGAACTTCCTGCGGGTAGAACAATGGAAGCTGCTCAGACGAGCAATCAGCCTGAGAAAGATGCATTTTCTATTTGTCTGGGAAGAATTAGTGATCCTTTCCAACGTGCCAGTGGATATAATAACAGTACTTATATTGATATGAACATGAACAACTGTCAAACGATCGAAAGCACTGCCAAGTGCGTAGGCAGTTTAACTTCCTAATTTTTATACTTTACGCCAACTATATAATTGACAGGACCCTGATGTAGGTACCTATCCTAAGACCATCCTTTATACCGGGCCCTATAATAGGTAGGTCTACTTTAAATTAAACCAAACGAGACCAATGGGAATGAAATGGTCTCCTCAAAATTTCGAATACGGATTCGGCTTAAGGAATCCTTGAAACCAATTTCAAGGTCTCCATGAACCGTCTATAACCCCCTCGCCGGCTACAAATCCCGCGCTAATAATATTCTTTTGTTGCTCTTACTATCTTCGATAATAACTGATCTCTCCTCTAAGTAAGTACTCATCATTTCTGAAATCGTATGAGCGAAGAGAGCAATAAGACTTCTACAATCTGCGCTTCACGCCCAAGTTTTATTCAATTTCATTTCAGGACCCTTGGTCTAGTTCTATCGTAGTTTATTTTTTCCTCATTAACAAAAATTATTGACTCGGTTTTGGGTTTTGATGAGGCCAATCCCACCCCGAAGATCATGGCTGAGCAAAAGCGACTTTGAAAACTGAGGGGATAACGATTCTGACTATAAATTATAGCAACGGATTAGTACACGAGTAGAAGTTGGGGCAGCAGGAACAGGTCGATCGAGCCCTTAATGATCCCAAAACGGCTGCTGCAATAGGCACCGGCCCACACGCAGAAAACTCAAATTAAGGGCAATGGCTCATTTTGCGAATTTTTTTGTCCGATCTTCAGAAGCTGTTAGTGCTCTCGATTAGTGGGAATGATGGGGAGGAATCCCCAAGGCACGCAAGGCGGAGCACAAGTTAAAATGCAATGTGGGGATGGATAACATTATTTCATCTGTTACCATTACTTACCTATACTTACATGAGTAATACAATTACTTAGTTGGAGTGTGTTTGGGGTATGGTTGATTTATTGTCTGTGTAGGGTTACCATACATTTTTAGAACCAACCGTACAGCGGGAGGGTTCACGGGTTCAAAAAATGTAGGACAATATTGTAATCAAATAAGAATGTGTAGGAATGCCAAAATAATGTGAAATTTGTTCCGTACAATTCTAGTTCCCGACTATAATTCCTATCATCCTAGGTCCAATTTAAAAATACTTCTTCCTCCTTTTTTGAATTCGGTCAAAACCTATCAAATCTCTCTTGCCATACCTACTCCGTGGGTTTGTTTTGTTAGTTCTGTGACAATTCATCACTTACCGCCTCTGTGTCTCGTAGCCCGGACAAACAATGTTCTTCTTCAGGGGTGCTCAACTCCTGGCTGTCTGGGTGAATCCCTACATGTCTGCGTTTTTTACCCTAAATATGTATGTCTGTGTTTGCAATAAAACTGACGGATGCATTTCTAGGTGCTATGCTACTAGATACGGTGCCTACGTAATTGTAATCGAGTTGTAGAAGATAGTCAAGTACTGGTGTATGAACATTTAATTTCGCTTCACATTTGGGTAGAAAAATGAAATCTTGATAAATAATCAAACTGATTCGAAGACAGAAAGCGATCTTAATTTAATTTTTTCGTCCGTGTAAATGGATGGAGTTAGAGAGCCCTTTGTTAAAACTAACGGCTCAAGTAGGTATGACTTTGAATCGAACTTGACTCCAGATGACGAAGTAGGTTTGAGAAAGGTATGGGAGGCGGTAATGATCTAAAGAGAGAGAGAGAGAGAGGAACAAAATAGATGAGAAAATGAATTTTAGTAAACAAAAGAAGCCATAGTAGGTAGGGAGCTATCCAACATTATCGACGTCTTCTGTCACCCTTCACCCACTTGATTTGGAACCATCAAGAATAATATTGTGAAGCTTTTGTATCAGATTATATATTTATATTATTTTATATATCCATAGAGATACTTTATTATTACCTATGATAACGAATTTATATAAGAATATAAATTTGACATATCCTCAATAAATATACTCGTGTCTGCATAAGCTCAGCTGAAATCTCATTCTTACGAATAAGTATTTTTTAATTATGATAATTTTATTTTTGTTCCTCTCCCTAAGTGAGATTGAACCGACCTAAGATCAAAGTTGAGTTGGATTAATTTCCGTCTTGAACATTTTCGAACTGGAAATTTTAGTTGGAGCAAAAATTCGAGTTGAATATTCTCCACAAGAGTGTCTGCACCATCGCTAGTTGGAACGGACCTTTTACTTCAATACCATATGTATTGAACATGACATCTTGCAAAGATGTTTGGGCGTAGAGTACGTACATAACAACATTAATGTGCCGTGTCACAACGCAGTATCAGAAACAAAAATCCAGAATGATCGCGTGTTCAGCTCCTGTTAGTATCAAACCGGGCGCAGATGGTTAGTTCCAACGGATACCAAAACGATGGGAAAATTTAACGACTCCAACGTATCGTTTGAAGTACGTACGTATTTTAAGGTTTCATGTTATGGCAGCATTTGACGGTATTTCACGTTCATGACAAGTGTCCATTAAAAGATAGTTTACTACAGCCGACCGGGGCAAGAAGTTTGCCTTCTGTTTGAGGTCAAGGACGTAGGGAATGAGTCAGATGCGGGGGTACTCACCTCCAATTCGCGCCTACGTCGTAATTTCTTTAACGCAGTGTTCATATGAACCACGGATCTGCACATTTACGATTTGACGCCAGGAAACAGCATCCTAGTTATTGTGGCGTTGACTGCGGTAACAAGTACCTCCTATAAAAATGTTGAAGCACTGAGGTACTCAGTCGTCTCTGGCGGAAGGTTATTTACTCCTCAAAATAATCATTCATAGAATTTTGCATTTAGGATCATCTGAGGATCAGTCTTCAACAACTACTCTTTAAATATAAACAACTGGGATTAATTGCTTGTGACCGATCGTTTTACAGTCAGTAATTCAAACGACTGCATAATAATTATAGAAGCTACCTTTGAGCTCCAACAGTTAGCAATGGCATTGAGGAGGCCGTTGCAAGAAGGGTCCTTTTTTTGAAAAGCTAGAAAGAAATGAGTGTTTACTTACCTATGTTATTACAGTATACATACTAATATAATACATTTACGTAGTTGGTATTACAAAACCTGGTAAATAGAGGAAACGGTTCCCCGGTGAGCTCTCTCAATAATATTCTAGTTATGGAGATGACACCAGCTCGATGAAATGAAGAGCATTACAAGGGTGGTGGGGAGTCGGCGCATTTCTGATATTCGCATACACCGAATCAACAACATCACCATATGCCGGCATACATTTAAATAATTCACCAATAAAGATTCAGTGAGAGGGGAGAATGGAGGGAAGTGGAATCGGGATTACAAATGTTCCCATTAGGACGATGAAGGACGATGATTCGCGCGTTCAAATCTCAGGTTGCCGATAATTAGAGGAGACATTTTTTTTTGTGACGGCATGTCCGTAAATGGTGCCTCCTCCATGTCAAGGAGGGTTATAAATGATGCTGACTTCAATGCATCAAAATGTATTGAGTCGTTATTGATATCAGCGATGACTTGAGCCAATCAACTCATTGTTCGGTGCACTTTTTCAACACGCCCCTTAACTGGTGACATGTGAGTATAAGGATTTATTGTTATTTTAAAAATGACGAGCTCCAGAATGTGGCTGAGGATGAAAGAAATGCGATAAATGAAACGTCACGTACCTGCCTGCCTTCCTTTAGATCTTTCCGCATGATCGACAGGAATATTGATACACCTACTCACCCAGTAATGATATTAATGAAAGATATTAATTACATGTATAATATCGGAAACGATAGTTCTCTAATAATTAGACACTTCTGTGTCTAATCAGGCAATGCATCATTATGAACTAGAGGTCGAAAGCTAAGGCCCGCAAAATTCGTCGACTCTCAAGAGAGCCTCGCGAGTCAATTTATGCCCCTTTCGTTTTACTAGGTCTTGTGCGGTGGGGTCTGAGGCAAAGAATAGTGGAAAAACATGGATTCTAGCTGAGAGGAAAAAAAAATCGGTCAAGGTCCATTCACGGTAGGTGTATTTTTGATCAGCGAGAAGTATCATGTAAGATATCGATTGTAAATGATTGGGGACCACCCTACACAGTACGAGAGCAATCGCCATTAAAACAAACAGGGGCACGGTAGGGAGGCTTGCCACGTCTAGTTCTTGGCCCAAAGAGAGATATTCAAATTTTCAGCTCACGACTCCATAAGAAGGATATTTTATCTAACTAAGTCACTGCGATGTGATATTCTAATAACTATTCTCACTGGAAATGTAGAGCTCATCTCTAGTGTAGGACCTACGAATGGAAGCTTGATAGTGGAAGCATCATCTCGTTCAAATAGATTGTACAATGGAAATGGAAACATCATCTCGTTCAAATAGATTGTATCGAAACGCCGAGGTTCGTCACGGGTATCACAGAGGGAGCAACTGGAAAATAAATTATATTAATGAGAAGATGAAGAAATAAGTTGACAGGAAGGTCGATAACCAACGACGAAGTAGACGAAACATCATTCCTAAATACAGATCTGAGTCATTGGCTCAACAATCCTCACATCCTCCATCCTACGATGGGAACGCTCGGTTCACAAGACGCGCGGGAGCCTACGAAAACAATGGACCCCCTCCGGTCTGAACGGTTTTTGACGTTGTTTCTGTTTTAAATCTCGCTCCCTCTTTGTTGCACCCCTTCTCCTTAGAATCACCTTTCTCATCTCGTTATTTCCCTTCTTCCTCTTGCTTCTCACTCCTCGTTACCCGCCTTTCCGGCCTTGTCCGTCGTCCTCTTCAACTTCCAACATCTTCGTCCTCTTTAACTTTGCACTGCAATCCCTATTGTGAATTTCCTGGGCCCCGCCATGGGCTCAGGTTTCCCCTTGTTTGAGAAAGAAGGTGTTGCATTCAAGCAAGGATGTCGACCTTCACACCGTTTTACTTAGATATAGCAGACGTCACGCGGCTTTCGCACCTATACGGATCTTCCGGATCATTAGCCGTATAATATGCCTCAAATATACTTACCTTATTATGGAGCGAAACTTGATAATTATGTTTTTAGTTCTTACTTATTTATATGTCGGTGCAAAATGTCACAGGCACTCTCGCGTTGGCTGAGTCTAAACTTGTGACTGACAAACTCTTCCACATCACCCTCCATCACTCATCATTAAGTTCCTTCAAGTACGCCTCAAATCCTCGAGATTTGTCAGACATCGCGTCGACAGAGCTTATTCGTCCTACGTACAGTCCTGATAGCAGATGATCTCATCCTCAACATTTCGACTTTTCGATGTTCTCTTCGTCCTTCCATCGGAATGAGAAGTTTTTGGTTTCGGTATCAACAATGCTATCCGTACTCCCATCAACGTCACGCATCCAATTAGTTAGTAAATCTAGTTTCAAATACCTATTATAACGAAGAAACTGAAATAGGATGTACCTTACCATGTATGCCATTCTCATGAAACTCTAAACGCGAATAAGGGTCACCGATTTAACGATGTGATTATGAATTGTAATATTTTCTAGGGTAGTTGGGGGTTGGCCCCATCAGGATGATTCAGTAAGAATTTCATCGCAATGGAATCAGTAGGAGTCACGGAGCATGCGGGGAAGTCAACATAATTGGGAAACAATTTAGAAAAATATCAAAGATTATCGGTAGCGAAAGTATCGATATCGATAGTATGGAAGCTAAACTGCCAACCAATTTTGGCCGGTCTAAGCTTCAACTGCGGACTCGACCCAAGTTTGATCGACGAAGTTCGATTAGCAGGCTCGACCCTGGTTAGACAAAGTTCCAACTGGAGCCTAGAACTTAGTTTGGCCTGGTCTATGGCCCTGGTTTCATAATTGGCCAACTGCTGCCTTGATGATACGAATAGCTTCATTCGTCCCCACTGTATGGTCAAGGATTGATGCCGAGAGCCAATAGGCCTTAATTCAGTAGTCACAGACGTCCTCTAGTTTTCGATCTAGGTCGGGATAGGACAACACTCAGCTAGAGAGAAGGACCACAAATACAAATCCGTTCCAGACCACCCTGAATCCATCCGTTAAAAAACCATAGATTTAAGTCAAAATGGGTGTAAATACATGTGTGTATGTCTTGTGTACGCAGCCTAGGCCTCAATTTTCAATCGATTGGTCTAGTTGTTGTTTTTGTTCGACTCAGACAACTGTCTAGTTGGGCATCACGGAATTTGTAATTTGTGTTTGGAGTGGGGGATGGGAGGTTAAAGCCAAAAACGTGATATTTCGAACAAAATCAAGCGTGATGACAGCAAAATAACAACTAAAGCCGACTTTCTATAAACTTCAACAACACGAATAGGTACATAATTAAGATTTGGGTCTATCAGCTCGAACATTTTTGGCGTCACAATATGCACAAGGGGTCGGCGCCCCATAGAATCATAATTATGTTGGGTATAGTGTTAAGTTTGGATTTTGGAATTTTGACTAGTTTTTGGAATATCATTTATGCCGTACAAGATGAGTAATGACGTCACCAACCTAAGGGCGTCCTCATTTTAGACTATTAATATTGGCTACTGGCTGGGAGTAAGCTTTCGTTTTCTATTCCACATCTGAAGGGACCTACCATAAAACGCATGAATTACTAAACATAATTTTAACATGAATAATGTTTTTGCGGTGGCCTACCA
>JAEMON010000008.1:10292582-10309080 GCA_030264115.1 Lygus lineolaris | reverse complement strand
TTTGTCTAATGTCATTTGGTTGTGTTTACTCTTACAGTTGATTTTTTTTAGTACCGGTCATAACCATATTTTCATAATTTAATTTTTGCATTAGATAGGTATGTACATTAATATTAGCTATAAATATGGCCATGATTTGTTATCATTCATATTCATATTATTCGTTGCAACAAATTTCGGCCGATTACAATGATTATAACAGCATCTTACCCAATCCCTAGGATGTCATCCCTCCCGTAAAAGTGTCTCATAAATTATCAATTTGATACAGACATCCTAATCCTTGTTTTCCAGTCTTCACCTCTAGAACATGATGTCACGTTTCCTTGAATTTACAATGAATATAAGAAGCATGGCTATATAACTGAGATAACTTATCGTTGGTGTCAATAAATTTGACGTGCCAATGCGAGTAGAAACATTCAAGTGTTCATTTTTTGTCTTTTTGTTTGAGACCAAGTAGGTATGTCTTCTCTTGCAGCTACCTCACTTCTCTATCGCATGAAAGAAGAGTTGATATTTCCTCAGTAAATCTTGAAGGCACAATTGTTTTTTCTACCCGTACCCGACTGTCCATCGAGGATCGTAGATGTATCGTAATGATTTCATTGGGATTTGGGTTTCACGGCTGTGGATTCTCGGAGCAAAGCATTTGTTCCAACACATGGAATCAGCCATTAAACAAAATTTCAAACCGCTGGATATGGAGTAGATAAGAAACATAGGGGGAAATACAGGGTTCTATCTAAAATATCCTAGCCTAGAACTAAAAGTCTTGGTGTTGATGTCGTAAAACTCATGAGTCTGACAGTTTGTTCGGAGTACCTACCAATAATTTGTTATTTGTCTGATGTACCTACCTACTACAGTTTTAGAAGCTTTCATCATCAGCTTTCATGAATATGAAGGAGCGTAATAAATTTTACCAATGCTACACAATTCAGATGGAATTACCCAAATCGCATAGCTGGTGGTGGATGTTGCAAAAGAAACATTTTGAAGCCCCTCAAAAATAAATCGGCCAGGAATCTGAGTCATTACAGAGAGGCGGCCACTTCAAGTGGTTCGTCCGCATATATGGCGTTGCGAGGCACGGAGAACCCCAAGGATCCCCTCTGACCCCTCTTCCTTCTCGTTGCTTGATTCACAACTTCTTTTAGTGACCTGAGCCCTCAAACGGGCGATTATTTTTTGTGGGCCGTAATGAGCATGTTGAGGGTGGACTCTGAGTCGTTATAGGCGCCACGTGCGAGATATTAGCGTCATGTTGCGAGTAAATTGGTACCAGCTACCGAATCGTCGGCCCTGACCTTCCCCAACTATGAGCAGGCGAAGAGCTACACGAGCGAAGAACAACATCACATCTCTCCTCTGGTTGATATTATGCTCCTCTCTCCTCTGGTGCCGATTTTCCAACAGAGTCTCATACATTCCGATAAATTTCTGATTTCATATTAAAAAAGGTAAATACAAAAAGAAATAGCCACAGTCATATGTGTCAATACAATAACCACCAATATACCATCGTACGAGTCCATAATGAATGAATATTTCCTTACATTTTTTATACTCTCCATTATTCACACTCCTATTGCCCTCATCAGGAACCAAATTTGAGAAGGCGAGGAGGATTCGCTTATGAACGTTCTGCTGCAACGTAACGGTACACCTGCTTAGGGAAGTAGGGTAAGTTTGCACTTGGAGGAATTTTGTTGAGTTTGTGATTGACGAAAGAGTAGATTTATAGTTATTCTTTCAGCTACATTACATAATCTTCAAGACTAAATCTACTATCATTATTACTTTGTCCATCAATCAAGATTTAACTTTAAGAGTCAACTATTCCAGAATTACTTGACTGCAAGCAGCAATCATTCAAACTTACCGCGAGCCTCAACACTCAACATTTAACTTCAACAACCAAATCCTTAGACTGCAGCATCAAAAAAATACACAGAATCTGCACAAATCGCATGATTCAGATAACCCTCTGTGTAAAATATAAATCTGTGAAATATTTGGTACCTAATCGAATCGTGTTCGGCGACCCGAAATAAGTATATAAAGAAAGAAGAATAAATTAATGTTGAAATTTCAGAAGTCGGAAAATTGGCCCTCTAGCAGGCGTAACGGTTGGTCGTATAAAAACCGTCGTACTTATATGGAAAATGTAGGAAATTTTTTGTTATACCCATTTTTATCTTGTCAAAAAAAGAAAACCTCCTTTCTTAGGTATGGGCTAACAACTGAATGAAGTGCAAAATTTGAGCAAAAAGTGCCGAAAAAGCAAAACTCCGGGCAACATTTTTGCCCGCAAACTTCAAATTTGTGTTTATCGACCCCAAAAAAACATGAATGGTGAGCAAATCAAAACTATAGCAAAACTTTCTTCTGAAAATCCTAGAATGTCTGAAGTAAGAACTGAGAAAATCATACAGAACTGACAGAAAGGGCGAGAACTGATCGAGTGAGGGTATCAGGTGACGTCACGCGCTCTGGGTTTCCCCCAACTGCAAACCTCGTAACCCCTAACTTCTTGTCTATCAAACCTTGGAGGCAACTATCAGGATACAAAGACAAAAATAGTTAATAACATGCATCGTACGTCATCTGAGAAGAAAGTGCATTGCCATAAAAGTACGAGTGCTCTATGAAAATAAGTGAAAAGTACAGAAAAAATTGTCTAGACGAACTGACTAAGAGGGAAAAACACGAGTTGGTGTTTGCGTAGCGCCCTCTTTGCTAAAGCTGCACTTCATAAAGTTCAAAGCGCATTTTCGTGAAAGCCTCCTCTACTTTACTCTACTCCTGTACTCTTGAAAGGATTCCCCTCTCTAGGTGCTCCCCCAGGATCAATATTGCACTTACTCCTACTGGAGGTGCCTTATCGATTTTCCAGTGTAGCTAAACAAGCCCCCTCACCAATGCTTTCCGTTTCCTGGTTAGTTTTTTTTTTGTGGGAAGTAATAATAATTGATTCCCGACTTTCTTAAAACTTCGTTGGCTTCTTTACTGTCGAGGCAGACGAAAATTGATGAGTGCTGTTGCTCTTTGAGTTTCGAACGAATTCGGAAAATGAGGGAGGGTATCGATTCAATTTTTTTCCCTTATCAACAGTGTTTCTTTCGCAGATTTCTAATTTACGTCCCGCTGCCTAATAGAGGACAACTCAACGGATACTCTTTTTACATAACCTACATGTTCCACAGTGGAGGCATCATCTCACTGATGGGTCATGAAATGTATATTAGGTACAGAAGGTTCTAATGCGATAGGTACCTTGACTAGTATCCATCCATCGATTTACGACCAACCATAGATACCACAACACAACTACTACTTATCAGTGATCCGGGTGCTGGCTGAGTTCTCGTGTTTATGGGAAGGAAAAACACATCTGCACATTAAAGAAGCAGGATGTGTGGAGCAGCAGATCGTATAGTAGAGCAGTTGAGGCGAAAGAAAGAACTTGGCAGTCTACTAGAATAGAAGAATATACGATCTCCAGGGATTTCGAGTTTTAGATAATATTATCATATAAGTCAGGTACGTGTGGCAAAAAGCTTCCTCATTACATGATTGTCTTTGAAGGAGTATCCATACATATTATACCACTCCGAGACAATTATTATTCCTAAAAGATACTTACTCGTGGAATGATACGTCGAAATTTGCAAATTGACGCTGTAATGAAGGAATTTCATCACGCCATATATGCGATAATGTTTACACAGATAACTTAGATGGGTATAATCGTGAGAAATAAAATCGAAATGCTAATTTGTATGTGTTGTCATGACTCTATAATGAGTGGCAAACAAGCACATTCAAATTGGTCGAATATTCACACTTTCTACTCAACCAAGAAAAAATATTCTCAAATTTTGTTCTCTACCCGGGAATAAAACCTCAGTCTCGCGAGCCCCCTTTGGAATACTTGCAAATAATAAATTGGCTATCTTTATTTGGTACATCTATGATCTCAGAAAGGTGCCTAGGGGTCCACCACCCTTCTTCAAACGGTATTTCTATACCTCCGAAAGCAGTAGCAACGCACGAATGAACCCGACTATTATACAATTAATGCGGAACAAGGGGAAATACTAGAATTATATGCGAGCACGAAGTGGTGAAAATTGGCAGATATAACATTACTCGTCCCGTCGGGGATGAGGGATGGTTAGCGTACGAACCCTCAATGCTATGCTTACAAGCCTAGGCCGCTCTCACCATGTTGGCCCATTGAAGGGTTTACACAGCAAGATTTCCCCTGAACAGGAGGTGAATTCCTCCTCCTTCGAACTTACGAGCTTGCACTGTGCTCAGTTCACGTACACCGGTGAAGTGCACGTGGTTGTGAAGGTAAAACCTTCAACAATGGGCGGATCACCCTCCTGGGTCTCTTTGCATTTGTATTGTCACATTGTTCGGCTCTCAGGGTTACTCTGCATACCGAATAAAAACTTGCAAATTTGGTGACGCGGGAGGAGCCATCAGCAAAACAAATTTGCACACTCCACAACAACAAAATGACACTCAAATTCCGCCACAAACCATTTACCTAATATAAACGAACATGGTCCTTGAACCAGAGAAAAATCTTAATTTTCATATGGAAAAGTGAAATTATGGTGCCTTGGAATAAATAACATGCCCTCAAAATTGCATTGAAAAATATGAAGTCCTTCAAGTTCTATAACTCAAGAGAAGTTACCCAATATGTACCGGTCAAGAAGAAAAACCATAATAATCATTTTATGCTTCAAATATTTCTTCGGGTGTGTTTTTTTTGTTCATGTTCGTAAAATGAACATAAAATGAAGTTCAAAAATTGAAGATATGATGAGCAAAACGTTTTATTTCTATCGATTGCCGATCATGGTAGATCGATTATTATCCTGCGATCCCCACTTTTGGTAACAGTGAATCACGTTTTCCGTCCGTGGTTCACAGTGTTGCGCTTTTTCTCCATTTTAACGTGGAACCGAGAACCGACTGCTATTTTTGTGATATTTTGTCATGTTGCGTGATTTATTTACAATAATTGCGGAGCCGAAAGTGACAACAAGAGTGAAAAGCGTGTGTTACATTTTGGGAGAAGGCAAAACCTTCTGGGGCAATGTTTTGCCCATAAGGCAATGTTTTGCCCATACAAGGTGACGTTCTTCGTCATTATGTTACCATTTTCGGTGCGTTGAAGAAGGAAAGAAACAAAGAACCTCCCTCCAAGCCAATAATTTCGCAGATTGATGAGTATGTAATGAATATAAGGGAAAAGGCTTCACTCCCCTTCGACAGTCAAAACAGTCTTCTGTTTAAACTTATTATATTTGAACTTATTATATTTCTGTAAATGATCCACGATAAATACATTTTATTGTTGTATAGTAGGATTAAACCTGATGAATAAGAGTCAACAACAGTGTTCTGCTAGAATTAAGAGCCTGCATGATGCGTACCAAAAACTCAAAAAGTATCCCAAGAAACAACACAACAGTGAGTCGTATAGAAGCAAGAGGGCTGGTTTCCTCGACAAATGCCTTTTTTTTTAATATCTGTTCACGCAAATGTCCTTCTCTCCATTCTTGCTCTAGTGAACGAACCAAAAATGTTCCTAATGAAGAACAGTATTTTTTAGAGGACCAACGCACACAGAGAAAAATGGTTATAGGTCCAGTTGATGAGAAGTGTTGTCTCCCGTAGGGAAAAGTAATTTCTCGGCCAAAAAAGTCAAGAATCTGAAACTGAAGCCTGGATGTTCTTAGTTTGGCAAATAGAGAAGATTCATCAACAAGTTTTTCCATGGAGACGACCTCAGATGATGAATAATTCTTTGTCAAACAAACAAACCAAAAATGAATAAAAAAGAAGTGCAACACATGACTTTTTGGTCCTCTAAAAAAGAATGTTCTTCATTATGAACTTTTTTGATTCGTTCACAAGTAAGAACGGAGAGAAGGACATTTGCATGAACAGATATCAAAAAGGCACTCACTGTTGTGTTGTTTCTTGGGATACGTTTTGAGTTTTTGATACGCATCATGCGAATATGTATGTACGCGTATGTATCATGTTTTTTACTCTTATTCATCAGGTAAGGCTTAATCCTTCTATACAACAATAAATTGTATTTATCCTGGACCATTTACAGAAATATAATAAGTTTCGGTACATAATCTAGATTTTCGGATTTTACTAATGTTGTTTTATCTGTAAATGGGTTCGCCCGTATTAATTGTAAATAAATAAATAAATTCTTTTCAACACAATATTTTTAATTAGCGTGCATAAGGAATGATGGATTGTATTATGTGGATATGTATTGGAAGGTGGAAGGTACCTGTTCATTCCACAGCGTTTCATAAAATAACGTTCTTCGTTTCTTTCCCCCCCAAAAAATAACCTCGAAGGCTGGCTTCCTTGCTGGTTACTCTCTGTATACAATGAAAACAACCCTTGAAATCAGTTATTTTGCAAGGGAAGGAATCATGAATCAATTCGTACATAACATATGAATACAGCAAATAACATACGCAAATACTCTACTCGTCTAAAATATGAAGAAATTCGAGCAGAAGATGATCATAACCTACCAAGAGTTTGAAAAAATCAATTTTCGGCCGATCGCAGTAGGTACTTCCAGCTTCACCTTTTGGCTGAGCTGAAGAAAGAAAGAATCACTAAATGTTGATGTCTTGGAACCGTCCTTCAAAAGCGGTTGTACTCACTCAAGAACTCTTCAACATTCATCGAGGAGTCCTGTAAACTACCTCGCTCTCTATTAAAACTGTTTTTCAAAATAACTTTCTCTTCTCTTCCTCGCAAAAATTCTTACGTATAATTCTTATTTTTGAACATCGGTTATAAGACACACATTTGAGTAAAAAACGGGGGTTTCAGACTCGCATGAGGAAATCTCTAATTTTAAATTTAAAGTTAATTTATAAAGGGATCTTACGATGAAGGCGGTAGGAATTAACATACCTAGTAGATATTCTTTTCAAAACTTTGGTTATACTCGTACTAAAATGCCTGTAAATTAAAAATACCAGTGAGAAAGTGAGAACGCGTAACAACTGAAACGCAGGGCTGTAGAATGTGGTTATGTACTTGCAAGACACTACTACTAACTTGTCCCTCCTTATCGAGAGCTCCTTCTTCACCTTGCTCCTGATCCATTCCCGACTAGGTACCATTAATTCCTATCAACTGCCCTTCTCCCCTGGTATAATTCTCAAAACAAAATAACCATTCGTTTTTCAGACCGATCTGAAAAGGAAATCATTAAAATCCGATTGGGATTATATTATTTGACGACGGAAACTAGCGAGAACTACAGGTGGTACAAGAAACCCGTTTCAAAAAGTGTCCTCAGCATTGATTTATACAGGCTCTCGACAACGATAATTCTCCGATTTACAAGCTGTGAACTCTAATAAGGTAGTTGCGTGTTGTAAAAGATGTTGTTGATAACTTATTCGCAATTATATTTCACTTAGTAGTTGTCAGTCATATGAATAATAATGTAGTTTAATGAATTCGTCAACAGGCTAGGTCTAATCCAAACCCTTAGAATCTCAGTAACAGGAAGGTAGAGAGAGAGAGAGAGAGAGAGAGAGAGAGAGGGGGGGGGGGATCAAATCAAAACCAGTCTACAACTGGTGGTTATACTCATTCACATTGTTGTTTAAGTATTTATTTTGCTTCCTCACTACTGAAGGTAGGAAGCTTATGTATCTATTAGTGCAAGAAATTAAAAAAATGTTTGTCCTCCAAAATGTCCACTTGCTTTTTAAGTTTCAGAGCTCTCTGAAAACTTCTGGTTACTTGTCTGTCTGTCTGTGGTCAATTCCTTGTCCTATGCAAAACTATATGTTATGGTCCGAATTTGATGAATTTTTTTTTTTGGTCTGGGATTGGGCGGGTTAGGCCCGAGAGGGTCCCCTATAAATTTCATCGCCATCGGAACACTAATAGCGTGAACGCATGCGCAAACGTGTTTTAACCTAGATAAGTATTTAATTGTCCTCTGAATTTTAATCAATAGGAACACACCTGGAACAAAGCACTGCATTTATTCACTTTGAAGACAGGTAAATCAAAATAAGTCTTTTGAAGGTAAGTGTAAGTACCTAAACTTACATTTTCGCGGTTGGTAGCTACATGCTCAAATTCCACGTTCAAATCAACTTTTTATCTTGTATTTTGTTTTTTATTTTTCAATTAATACATTTTTTTGACATGAATATGTCTTTCTGAAAATTCTGATACTAAAAACCTTATCCAACAACCAATAGTCAAATTTGGTTGGGAAGTATCATTAAAGGCTATTCTTGGTCTTGTTGTTGTTGTGGTTAACTCACCCTTGGTGAGTCACCCTGTATAGAGCAGTCTGTGTTATCGCAGCGACAACTGTCCAAAAATACATTACTGTGATATTGACCACCGGTTTCATGGCACGCAAGACCAATCAGCTCTCACTAATATACTCGTAGTTCTGGAGCACAATACCAGCACAAGCAAGATTCACAGTTATCATCTCAACGGCCAATGAGAGATGTGTAGACGCGGAAACTCCATTTCGCCATTTACCCCGCTCTTGATTAATCTGATGGAGAGCAAAAATATGAACAGGCGGAACACCGTTTGCTCATTAACCCGAACCATCATGAAATACGTTATTATAGGATTAAATCCGACATTTACTGAGGGGTTACGAGCTGAATATGACAGTTCCACATATTTTATCAATGAATCTTTAATTCATTCTAACTTGGATCCGGTGTTTTTGCAGAGAATTCCAGCGTGGAAATTCACGGAGCTTTGTTCAAAGGGCTTTGTTGGTGATGTGGGATGGAAATTAAACCCAACTTTAACGGATTTCAATAGAATAAGCCGGGGAGCCATGGTAATACGATGTATATGACTCGGGGATTGTTCAAAGAGAGCTAATATTGTGCTGCGTTGGAATTAATAGGAACTACGTAAATTGTGTTGAGTTTGTTATGCTGAGGAACTGGCAGGCAATTCCAAAATAGTACAATAAAGGTATTCGCCGGCGACAACTGCAGGGTTTTACCACAAAATCATGGTCTTGATTTGTTGTTTTTAAATGGTCAAAAGAGGTATTGACAAATTATGTTGTCACAAAATAAACTATCAGAAGGAATTAATTATTACAAAAATATTAAGATTTTTGAAAATACGAGGCATGATAATATTAAGCTACTTTTATAGTAATGATAATGATACTTTTATAGTAATGATGACCCCACCACGGAAACCTCCCTCTTACTCGTTATACCAACCCGACTGTAAATACCAGATTTTATTCACAAATACCAAAGAGCTGACAATACCCTACTCTAAACTGATATACCTACTCTCTATTGATAGGTAAGTGACCTGATTGCTCCCAAAGCTACAATCTTCTCAAGAAAAAAACCTACCCCATCAATCCATTAGTAAAAGCAGCAGAAAATGGGTAGTAACAGATCACAAAACTACGTAGTTACTGTGTGGTTATTCACTAATTAATTACTTATTTTATTTTTTCCATTGTAGCACCAAAAGACCTCACAAAATTAGATCCCAAAAAATATTATTATTAGTATCATCAATATGAAGTTTCATAATATGCCTTGTACGCACCCTTTATCGATTATTAGTTTATGTCATGATGTTTACTTACCCCATGAATTGAAACCCTGAACACACAATCATCAACTTACCTGAAACAGAAAAAAATCATGGTAAGAATTAGGTTAGAATCATGGTTAAAACATCATTACTACACTTAGATCATTTAGATAGAACGAGTAATAATAATCTACTAGCAAACCTCAACGCACTGCGGGCAGTCAGACCTAGCGAAGGCCCAAACAAACGCACCGAAATCGATTCACGAAAAGCTTCCCCGTATGTTATTCGTCAAAAATTGATCACAACAATGCAAGCGTGTGATCCTGACCCATTCAACCTTTGTTCTTGAAAATCAACGAAAGTTTACCGATCTATCCCTATCTATGAAATTAAGAATGGCTCAACTGAGCAAAATTTGAACATTTTTGACAGCTGCGCTCAAACAGACTACCCCGGCAAATCACACGAACTTTCTCTCATCGGCCCACGTTAGCGCGACGATCAGTCCCTTACAAGGAAGGTGGAAAGTTGGCGATCTCAGTCGTTGCAGCGCCTTGTTGCCAACCCCATTTCGAACCCTCAGCCGTAGGCCTACTAAGTTTTAACATAAAATTGCACAACAAGTCGCTCCGTTAGGGCCTTCTTCTCACGTCCGGTGAGTTACGTCGTTCACTATCGCCCACAGATGTTCGCCTTTCTTGTTGGTATTCGACTCTGAAATAGTTTCACGATTTAATCAGTCTACGAGGTTTTTGATCAACGACACTTGTGATAAAACAAGAAGCAAATAGGTACCTTGACAAAAATTTGAATAATGTCCTACTTCTACTCAATGAGAGTTGGTTTGGTGGGTGAAATGGAAAAAAGAGAGCTGATGGAAAGGTATTTCATAACCGCCACAGTGGTGATTTGGAATTTGGAGAACTCGATTTGGAGTGATTGTCCTATTGAGCATAATAATAACGAAGTCAAAATGTTTATTCAACCAGCATTTACAGTCAAGAGAGGATTTACCCTGAGGCTAAGAGTGAATTGAAACTGATGAGTCGAGTCAACATTTTGATGTATCCATCAATAGAAGTCAATGTTATTGATTAGTTGGAGAATTATCCAATGAATATAGCGCAGGAGGTAGCGGTGTTTTCTCTCTCAAATGGTGTACGTAGGTACACATGCCATATTGGAAGATTTTGAAATTTCAAGACTGATACATAATATGCGTTCAAATAGGAAGAATCTTGAAGGGACAACGGACAAAAATATGCAACGATGTGATTTTTGATGAGAAACAAGAATAGATAGATAGATTCATTGATTCACTTGCTCAGTCCCATGAAAAATTACAATCGAATACATTTTAATTTTAAATCTTTCAAGAGCCAAAAGGGATAGTTGTATTGAAAAGAACAATTGAAGTTACGAGCCTAGTAATATATAGATATAAAAAGATATACAGTATATTTATACCTCTACTAACATATACATTATTTGGATCAATGTTTTTCGTTGTTTCGTTTGGAGAGGATTAAATACAGTCTACATTTGCAGCGGAATAATTTAAATTGTTTAGAGGGTAAAATTAAAATTTTGAGCTTGGTAGAGTAATAAATCCAAGTAGTAATTTTACCATATTAATAATTCTCATTATAAATACGTAACGGACGAAGTACTGAACAATTCATGACCCAGATTAAATAGATGGGAACTGGCAAAAGGGGTGGAAAGTGGGGGCGATGAACCAGAGGAAGAAAAACGTGGGATTCAGGATTTTAAATGTAAAACGCTTTTTGAGTAGAAACAGTGGTTTTTGGTGAAGGGTAGGTTAAAATAATCACCCCCTGCGAGAGCGAACCTCTGTTTTTTTCAGTTTCCACTTTCACACGTTTTATTAATTCAACGTAGGTAACACCAGTTTCAGCTCTCCATCCCGATAACCGAGGAGTCCGGGAAAGCTTTCCCGAGCAATTCCGTTCCATATTTTAGTTCAAAAAGTAGATAGTAGGTATCTCGGTACGTATCTTTCTAACGATTGTTGGTATAACTCAAATTAAACTCTTTGCCCGGTTCTTCAGTCAAATCTAATTGGACAACTAATCTTATTCTGGTTATTATACAGGTGAAATTAAGAGAGGTGAATTGAAGATTGTCCGAGGAAAGTTCACATCGTTTCATCACATTGTTTCAATCAATGTTCATACGAAATAAATTAAAATTATTCCATTAAATTTTAAAATTAATAAAATCTCATAACATTTATGAAAGTTGGAGTTGAAATTTATCTCGTTGGAAATGTAACAAGACTGAGACGAATGTAGCCCCACGTGACAAAAGTGAATGAATGCCAGCGGATAACCACTTTGGGGGTAAAAGAAGTGAAAGGGAACAGCAAAACCAGTTTCACGGAAAGGAAACGATAACGTCAATTCCATTTCTGAGGGTTTTGAAGGGTAAACAACCAGGTCGATTGAGCAAAATGTAGAAATGTAGAAATGTAGAAAATGTAGAGAATCGGTGAAAATTCAGTATCATGCATGGTTCTTCCTCTTTTTGCGAGCGCTACTGAGGAGAGCGTCGTGCCCTTTCTCAAGCTCTCCAATAGAGTGCGATTAATGTATTATATACCACCAAAAGATGGTTATAATTATAACCCTGAAAACGTGCGCCAAGTCGGGTGGGCAGTATAGCTAAGTTACTTTTGTAACATGGACGTATACAATCAGTTACATAGTGGAAATTTCACCGGAATTTGTGGAGTAGTTTCGGAGTTATGAAGAAGACAACACATTTCAAGTTTGAGCAGTAGCTATCAGGTACTGATCCAATCGTGACGAAATTCATAATTGTTGTGGTATACTTGTTTTGGAGCCAGCCCACAACAACCCTCTGAGTTTGAGCGAAATCGGACCATTATGAATTGAGAAACTGTATAGTTTCACGAAATTCGCAGAATACGCTACTGGTGGTCCGTCTAGGGACTAAACTGCATAATCCCTGTAAATGTGATCAAAATCCAACCATAATTTCATATAGTTTGGCCTGGAAAAAACATTGACCACAGACAGACAGATAAGGAACCACATTTGTTCAGAAAGCACTGACACTTGAAAGCTGCAAATTATAAATAAATTTTTTAAAATAAATTTCTTCATAGATCACCACGTGAAATGATCCATTGCATATCGCGAGGTTCACAATCATTTCTTGGCACAATGAGTAGGTACCTACCTGTAATTATTATTAACCGAGAGTTATGAAGTCCTTCATCCTTAACGAAATTCAGTAACTCGAAGTAAACAATCGGAAAAATCGAAAAAAAAACTTGCATTTGATCAGCCGATATTTGAACGGGAATTTGGCCAACTCGGGAAGATTTGCGATTCGCACTCCTGTTTCTGCTCTTTTTTCGTTCAACCCTTAAGTCCTTGTTGGGAGCGAATGGTTGGTCCTAAAAAGCTCCGCGAGGTCTCATTTGACCCTGAAAAAATTGAGTTGTATTCGAAATCGATGGAAAAAATACACCTTCCTTCTTGAAGAGCTAGGGCGTTTTGAAAATTTCATCCTCTATTTTCTACCCCTAAGAAAAGACTGACGGTAACGCCAAGCTTCGGGGCACAACTAGACTCCAAATGGAGCCGGTACCTACATATATCAAATTTCACTCATTTCGGTCCATAGTAACTATTTATAAGCAACGTGCCGCAGATTTTTTTTTTAAATTTAGTTTTTGGATTCCACGTAGGTACCTTGAAACGTAAAACATCAAATTTTGAGGGGGTTAAAAAATTGTTTTTCGTGCTCAATTTCAAAGGTTATTATTTATTATTCATTATTGAAAATAATGAACGGAAGCAAGTGGAAATTTTGGTTTTGGAGGAAACATTTCTTTTTAACTTCTCGCACAAATACATAGATTTTCCTACTTTCTGCATTGAGCATATATTTTCCAAAAATCTCATGGCTAAAAACCCAATTTTGAAAACCTATGTATCAAACCCTGAAACTGAAAAACAACCAGATCAACAACAAACGTAGGTGCACTACAATAGGAACTTAACTTTTCATCCGCAAATCAAATAATATTATCAAACGGCTACCTAAAGAATTGTGTAGGTACTTCTTTTCCCCTTCAATAAACCTCATTTTACAAAATGCGAGAAATCTCAGCAATTTGGTTTCCGTTTTTTTAAATGTACGGACATTTATCAATCACTACTGATTTAGTACCTACTAAAGATGGAAAGAATGAATAAATTCACACTTCGATAATGTTATCAACACTTCAATATAATAAATCTCTGGGGTAAAAAAAATAAAGTTCTGGGGTAACGAATGGTTTGGTGGCCAATTGAATTGAGCGTATTATCTTCCCTGGGTTTATTGCAAATGCCAATGCTCTGAGTAATAACTGTGGTTATTTTGAGCTTAACTCACTGAAGATGGAGGGATCAACATTGACAGTTGAATAAATGTGTTCCTAGGTGAAAAACCTACCTACCATGAGGTAGGAAACTGAAGGAGTGGGATTAGATTAGGAACTAAAGTTAACCACATTAGTGCCTACTAATTAGGGCCTACTGTGTTATTGCTGCAGATAAAAAATCATTGTTGACTACATACAGAATAACAAGTACATAATCATGACAAACATTTGTAACAGAGTAACCCATATCGGTACCTTCCTGCCAAAGAAATAATTCCAGCACGATTCGCTAAGGAATAATTGCTGTCAACAACATTTTTTCATTTAATAATGATTAACAGGACGGTTTAATTTTTTCCCGTTACGTAAAAAAGCGTTACGGAGAAAATATCGCATCCTCGAGTGTTAGGGAAACCAGGTGGTTGTTTGTATTTGATGTTAAGATAGAATGTTCATTTTTACGCTTCGGAGTTGAATGGCGTAAAATTAACAATATTTTTAAATGATCTGACTGTAGGAACCGTCTACCGTCTGTTTTTTTTTACGTTTGCAATGGCCGATTCTGGCTACCCCATTTTAATAGTTAAACTGAAAGATTTCAGTGAGAGCTTTCCTAAAGGTGCTATATGTGGGGATGATTGGAAGTGAGCAAAAACGAGTAGGTACCGTTAAAAAGATACAGATGATGTCACTCACCCCGCGCCCGCCTAGGGAGCACCCTCCGATCCTCTGAACAGATGACGTCACTTGTCATCTACTCACCCATGCTAAATTATGACACACCGAAATTCCCCATTATAGGCTCTATCTCAGATCCAACCACTCAAATTTATTAGTCAAAATGAGTTGCAAAACTATAGTTTCGGAGGTTTGTTACAACATTCCACAGACTGTTAGACAAGGAGCTAAATGTACTCAGAAAGCGCTTGAACGGGAAAAGTGGGTGAACTTTTAGTTTGGTGAGGGTTTACCGGGATCTAGAATTACCGATTATCTTCGGGAGTCGAATCAAGGGCGGAACTAGCGGAGGTGCAGGTACCCGAGCCCCGACCCTCCAGTCAATAAAATTTAGAAAAAAGAAGAAAATTGTGTAGCATCCTGAAGGGGTCTCACATCAGGGTTCGCACCCTGGCCCCCACAATCATAATCACTGGTGCAAATAGATAAAACCTTATTAATGTCATTTTCATAAACAAAAAGGACTAAAAGATGTACTTCAATAGGGCAGAGACTTTGACTTCAAAACAGTCGAATGACTAGAAACTGAAAATAGTAGCAGATGGACTTCGAAATCGACTTTGTGGTAGAATTCAATAATTACCTACTTAAAAATTTTAGGGAGATACTCTAGAAGGCATCTTCTTGTCTCCTCAGGTTCAGAAGAACCGTGAACCCATAATAATTATTATAAATATAATAAAGTAGTATATTTTCATATCCCCTCAGAGAATAGTTAATATGAATTGGCATAGAACTAATATTATACATAATAATAGGTATTAATGTGGAATGTATAGGTAAGCAAACAAATCAGCTCACGATCCACTCTCCAATTAAAAAAATAAAATAAATAAAATGAAATATCGGAGGTATTTGCATAACTTATTTAAGTTTGAGACGTTTTACCATGATTTCTATTTGGACTGGTGTTCAGCCAAACATCGCAACAGTGCTATCTTATGCATTTCGTGTAATTTTTGTGGCTTGAAGACGTCGACAAGATGTTCCGACTCAACGAGGCTGTTAAAAACAAAGTTCTAAATGTTTCTTCCGCAGTGCTCTTGATGTGCTTTCTTCATGAAGACCTGATCAGATAGGAGTAGAATACAAATTTCTCCAGTACCTGGCGTGCCGAGCTTCGGATCCCCCTGGAGGCAGGACGAACCCAACGAGCACTCGAAGGGCCTGACGGAAGTGGCCGTCCGGCCCTGCAGGTGCGGCGGCAAGAACGTCGACAGGATCGCCACATCTTCATCGCGCTCTTTGGCCTTATCGATCCGATCCTGTCCCGTGATGTGGAGGTTCGTCTCCAGTTTGGTGCGCAGCACTTCGGTGCTCATTGTGATCCTAAAGACGACCGGGTGTTGACTGACGAGCCGGGTCTTCCGAGCAGAAGGCGTTGCCGACGGCTCCCCTCCAGGAGTTCGTGTTGTCTGTGACTTGCACAGCGCGCGCCGTTTTTTCCTTGCCTCTGGGATGCACGCTATAGTACCTCTAATCAGCCCTGTTATCTCATTTAGCAGAAGGAATACCTCTGCATTTACTGGATCAATTCAGTAGCCCACTAGAGTATCTAAAATTGAACATGACGAGCTCACTGCAAGTGCAAGAGATAGGTCAAGGAATCTTCAGATTTCAAGAACACCTAATTTTCGAGTTTAACGAAAGATAGACTTTTAGCGAATTTTCGAAGAAAATGAAGTTATTGCGATGGCT
>JAEMON010000008.1:10227236-10246501 GCA_030264115.1 Lygus lineolaris | reverse complement strand
ACATCTAGTTATTTGAAAGTAAAAAAGCGCTGAAAGGTCAAGCAGTGGAAATCCGAACAGCACCTCTGAGACTCCACTTATTTTCATTCCGCCCACGCCGATCAGAGTAGGAATCTTTCGACTTTTCCAACTTTTGAACCTACCCATAACGAAAAAAAACCCGCATTCTATCCAATTTGACCCCCCTCCCTCCTCAGACTCTCTCGTCGTTCACCCTCATTCATGGCATTTCTTGTTTTTCCGGATCCCTGAGTTCAAGGAGTTTCAAGGAGGTTGAAAACTTGTTCGTCTACCTCGACATCTCTCTGAGGCGAAAATATTATAATTCTTTTCAGTTATTTGTTCCTCTGTCTCTTCTTTCCCGCGATGGGATAATAAATTCTGGGAAACTTTTGGAGGAAGGTGAAGGTCGCTAATAATGTTCTTCGGAGACGGTATGAATTCGCACCGAGATTCTCATAATCACCTCATCGTCGTCCCCATAATAAATGTAGTTTGTTAGGTATGTTCTTCCTCATCTCAGTTCATGTAAGGTCATAATAAATTCTTATTCGGTTCTATAAGTTTTCTTCACAATGAATTTCATGTTGGGATGGAGATAATGTGGTATACATAATATATTGTTCTGAAATGGTGGTACAACTGAAGTGCAAGAAAAGTTCATGATCTCACTATCGAAATCATTAAAAGAATCCATGCAAAAATGCTGAGCGAATGCTTGACAAAACATCGCATTATATCGTCGTCAGATGCATTCAAAGAAAAAATAACCAGCTTATTCAACACAACATCTCATGATTGTGTTTAATGGTGGCTACCTCATGTTTGTACCAGATGTTCCTACCTAAACAAAATGGTTGCCTTCAAGAATCAACAAATTCTGTCACAATTTGCTTATCAACTCTTCCTGAACAAGCATGTTTCATGTACTTAAGAGTATGTCTGTTGGTCTGCCGTTATTTAATTCCTTGTCCTGGAGGGAGCTTCAACATTAGGGGTTATTTCCCATCTGATGAACTGACTCCCAACAAAGTTAGAGGGTATTTGGGGACGGGTCTCTGGATTGAAGGAGAAAAGATCAGTAGTATCCTCAGTCATAAGCATATTATTTTGGAAATCATAGTGGAGATGACCAGCAAATCGAGATTCGTGATTGAGCTCCATTAATTTCAGTGCGATTGGATTAGTGAAGCGTTAGTAAGAGGTACCTAGTAAGCGTCAGAATTCACAAAACACTCAATTCCATGTTCCGATTTCTTTATTGCTCAGGTCAGTTCCTTTCAATAGTGAATTAATAACGTAAGTAATGAGTAAAACTTGTGGATAAGAGAAAGGCTTCATTGATGAATAAACATAACCTAACTTTCAGTGGCTGGTGGAAAAACTGTTGTCCTTTCGAAAAAGCAGCTTTTTGTAATTCATGAATTTTTGCCGGTTATTCCATTTCTGAGAGTGTTCATCCAATAAGTGAAACAGTAAACGAATTTGAGAAAACTTGGACGACAGTTCAATCTTCAGTGGCGTTTTATAATAAGAACAAGGGCTGGAATTGTACTTTAGGAAGCAGAGACTCGAACAACATCAACGAGGTAGGTACGAGGGATTTTTGGAGGTGAGCTTGAAGCTATTCGATTAAGAGATTTCAGTAGGTACAATTCATTTGTTTCATCTCAGTAATCGGATGAAGTTTATTCCAACATCCAAGAACCTCCCCTATTTTAAAAATCGGGAACAACATAGAGCGACAATCCGTGAATTGTTTATGGAAATGTATATGTACCTATGCATATCTCATGTGGGGGGGATTCCAAGGTTATCCACGTGGGAGCCAGGTTTCGTTCGACCAATGTTGGAAAATGCGAAGGATCTCATTTCGTTCGAACGAAATATCATACGAAAAAGGTTTCCCAGATAGTGTAGTGGGGTAGTTTTTGAGGGATTCCAGTGGATGAGTACCAGCAAATGGCGCATCTTAGCAAAGTAAGTACTTACATCATTCCATTGTGAGTTTAACGTGATACAGACAGTTTATAAGCTACGATTCCGAACTACCTAGCTAATTTTTAAAAACTTATGTGCTCCCGGACTATCAGCAATGCTATAGGGTTTGACCTTTAGAGCATGCAACGCACAACTCCCCCTCCTTTGACACTGGGTCCTGATTGGAGCGCTGCATGAGAACCCTTTTCACGATACACAGGTACCGACCCTTTCATGATATATCACAGTTTTCTCTAATAAGAACACACCCACCACCCGTACTAATTCTGAAAGAACCCTTTGTCATATTTCTCTTCTCCATAGGGAATTCCTCCCACAACCTCACTACTAAAGTAAAAAGGTTCGGTACGATTAGAGGAACTAGTCGTAGAATGAAACCTTTAGGAAGTTTAGCGTGGGTTGGATGAGGTTAAAGAGATAAACAGTGGTATATTTCGTCCGACCTGCTACCTTCCACAGGGACTTTATTTTATCATGTTCATGTGGATCTAATATTTCTATAATTTGCTAACTTGATCTAATATTTTTATCGCACTACTTGGACTTCGTCATTTTTCCTTTTGCAATTATGTAATTTCTCGGTCCTGCGGGCTCACCGGGGGAAAAGCCCTCCTGCACTCCCCATTGCTAAGCTCCTTGGCGATTCTCGCGGAAGAAGTTGTTTATGATGAAGTCAATCTCCCAAAATTTGTGTGAGTAACGTGCTTCATAAATATATGTCAATATTATTGTCTAGGCGTCACGATGCCAAACTGAAAACTCTAATAAATTTTACTACTTTTTTGAGTAGGTACTTTTCAGAAGGATGTTTGAGGGGGAATTGGCAGCATAAGATGTGGTGGTACGTGTAATGAATTCAGAGCATTATGGATTACACAACGTTATGGACGATTTTTTTCGGGTGGAAAATGAGAAAGTTATTTTATCCTACCTAGGTTGTACTACTTATACTTTTTTTTTTTGAAATAACATAGCCTCAAAATACCATTAATAGCATTGAAATGCTAGGTAACTATGAAGGAAAGCAACTTCACAGCTTCTGAAGCAGCTGGACCAGAGTTCACAATTTCATGATACCCAACACGGTTTTCCAACACAGTTTTGGCACCACCGTAAGATGCCAGTCGTAACGCTGAAAATGCTGATGTGAAATGTCAATAAGAATGTGCCGAGGTGAAAACTCCAGAATTAAAATGATCATCATCAACATTCCAAGACATGGTGGCTGGCGCCACAGAATCATTTCCCGTCGCCTCATTAGTAAAACCATTTCCTGGAATCAGGATGATCTCCCCACTAGTCGAGATAGGTACTGAGGGCGGTCTAGAAAAATAATGATATCGGAAGAAACTGATTGGATTAAAAAATAACTAACCTTAGAATCAATGCCAATGGTCTTGTTGCATTCATCGCAAGTGTTGGCGAAGACGGACTCGTAGCACTTGATACAGTAGGGATGGTCATCCCTGAGGACGTAACGCTGTCCAGTCAACGACTCGTCGCACTGCCAGCAGCAGAAGTGCCCTGAGTGCCAGTCCTTGCTCATCGCCTTGGTGTACTCTCCACTGAAAATCAACTGTAACAAACAAGAAAATGCCACGTTCTTAAAACAAAGGAACATTTTTTAATTTATTTGCTATTTTTTTTAAATCAGTACAAACATGATGAGAGGGCTTCCTAAGAACTGCAAGAGGGTGGCTAGTAAGGGAAATATTTTACCTTTATTTATATAAAGATAAAACTTTCAATAAGTATTTATGGGATCCTTTTTTGTATTGATCATTGGTATAAATGCGTGTGGGACGTATGACATGGTGACACCTGTCGCAAAGATAAGTATACAATAAGAAAAGAACTGCCAGGAAGTAGCCAACCGTCGCGTCGATTCCACTATTTCACACTTCCGGATCCGCGCTTGCTTCCACAGCTGGATAGGCCATCACGTTCCAACATGGGTCCCCATAACTGTGAGCCCTTTACCATGTCCCTCCATGATTACCGTCTGCGGAATGAATTTTTCCATAACAAAAATTACCCAATAGTCAAGCCGGAAGATTAAATTGCCAATACATTTTTATTTTTTTCATTTATTTCGTTCACGTTTATTAAGCTTAATAAAAGGCGCTCAAATATGCGACTGCAGGACGTCATAAAAAGCTTGACGACCGATTTCAATCAGAAGCCTCAAAACGTCCCCTTCGGAAGGAATTTCTACTGCGCCATAAAATCACAAGCGATTCCCCCGGAACGAACGAGTGGAAAAAGCGGTAGTAAAATTGATAGACAACGGGGAAATGATAGGGCGGGGGGTTGACAGTCGTCGAGAATTACCTCCCAGACATAAACCCGGAAATGACAGTTGGTGAGGGAGAATATGGCTTAGAGCGACGATACGATGATTGGCTTCCAATTCGCCCGTTGGTAAATAAATCAAGTGTGACTGAAAATTGTGTTGAGATGAACTCTATAGCCATTGGCTGATGAGATTCATTCTGATGATTAAAGCCTTTTTTCACTGGTTATCGAAGATTGATAGATCAATCGCGTGTTTGTGGTTGATAGGATGAAAAAAAAAAAATTATAGTTTCGTTGATCTATCTCGGACTAGTTTAGGTCATTTTATAATGTATATAATGCGGGGGAGGGTGGCTTATTACTTGGGGGAAGGGGGTTCAAAGCAGTAAAAGGTGTTAATATTGTTGTGCCTGGGAGCCTGTAGGAAGAGAATTTTTTTTTGCATCCCTTAAGTTCAAGGGAACCCTAACTACCTTGCGCCTCATGATTCGGGTTTTAAAGACGGATATTTTTTTTTCTTCGCCGTTAAATGTCAGGAGCGGAAGGAAACTTCGGGTAAAGGGCAAGATATAAAGGTTGCGACCCTAATGCTTCCCTGACCTGGTATAAATTGGTATTAAACTGATAGTGGGAGAGACCCAGGAGTTGTTACGATGTGGGGAAGTACCCTTTCACAGATCACTAAAATCTTCGTTGATGTAAGGATTCAGAGGTCTTATTAAGTCATTTTGAGCGTTTACGCACCACTTTGAACCACCACATGAGTATCCAGAAATGAAAGTGAATAATAATTTTGTTGAAATTTTGTAGTTTCCATCGATCCCTCAATGTCGTTCACGTTTGGCTTGTCTACCCGAGGAGTAATTTGTAAGTATTTGATAATTCGTATTTTATAATTTTGAGGGTTTTCTGTGAAAAAACAAATAATTATTCAAAGTGTTCTTCACTGAAGTTCAATTCAATCAATTCACTTGTGTTTATTTGAATGAATACAGAGGTATTATTGCAACGAGTTGCTAATATTATACAAAAATTGGCACAGTTCTGCCATTTAATAAAGGCAGAAATGATTATAAACTGAGAAATTGTTAGTAAAGAAATAGTGCTATTGCTGCAGCAAGTTGATGCGTAGAAATAAATGTAGACCATATTTACACAATGTGTTTAATTCAGTTCATGATCCAAAAACGGGAGACGAGAACGTTATTTGAGACCATTTTGAGGAACCTTCATGATGAAAATATTTCCAGGTCGTCACTGCGGCCTTTCTGCTTCAATTTGGTACTACTATATTTCGAGAGGTTAGGCGTTGGTCGCGTAATTAGGACAATGAAATTAAGTTCCTCCCCAATTAAATTGATTGAGAAGGTTCATCCCAGTTTGATACAAATCCCTTGGTTAGCAACGACTGCCTTTGTAATAATTATTGCTATTGGATGTTGTTTTTGCTTCCTTAATGTCGAAAAGAAACCCATTAACTTTGGTTCCCTGAAGTGATGATAGCGATGGTGTGAGGTTATGGGGGTTCATAGAAACCAGGTAAATATTAAAAAGTGTATAAATTTAATTAAACAAAAAAGAATGCATCCCTTCACCAGTAGTTTACAGAGTGAAGTTTGGCGCACACCCCATTAAATATGCGGCTATCCTGTTTTCGTTGTTGCACTCATCATACACATTTGTTCAGAATTAAATTTGAATGTATATGTTCACTTCTTGGATATTTAAACTTTTAGTATCCTGTTGAGCACTTTCTATGGAGCTATGTTAAACAATCCTTTCTAGTCACGAATGGGTGGAGCTTTTTGCGGTGAAGGGATTAGAGACAATCGGCCAAAAAGGCAAGCTATCCACACGCTACGAAAACGATTAGCGGCCTCTCAGTCGGAACAGTTCCCCTTCACAGTACCAGCGTTCACCGATTTACTTAGCGAGGCGAACCTCTGAAACGGGGAAAAGGCCGTTTGAAAATCAATTTTGGGGTGAGACCTTGGGGGACCGTTTTTCCGAAAAGATCAACCGTTTAGATGTGGCTGTCTTTTACATCCTAGTAGAATTGAAGGACCAACTGAGAGAAGCGTACATAATAAATTATCGGTTAGGGATGGAGGGTGGCGCACCGTCATGACTGAGTTCGGGACAAGCGAGGAAGGTCGTACGTTCGAATCCCAGCGCCCCCATATCCAGCATAGTGTAGTTTCGGAACCCAACACCATATCCATTAACGACTTAGAAAGTTTTTTGCATCCATCTTCAGCTAATAAAAGTCAACATTAACTATAAACTAAGTCTATTCAAGACTGAATCCTAATACCAAACACTAACATTCCAACTACACAGTGACTCGAGGATGATCAAGCATGTCCTCCCGATTGCTCTGTACAGGGTCGAGTTTTCAGTTTCTTCCCATTATCTAGGCTTGAGTTCATTTTTCATTATACGAACAAATGCCTAAATTCATTTCATAGATTTGTCTTCTTGCGTAGGTACGTGCTCTATATTCAGAAAAATGCCACTTTTAAAATTTAGTAATGTAAGGGATACGTAATTCCAATGTATTCATAACTGTAGAATAATAACGCTATGTTAAGTTAAATAATGAGAAAAATGTTAACAGAAAACCGAAAAAATATATATAAAATGAAAAAAACTAAGACAAATTTCTGAAGTTTTGAAAAGTTTGTTCACTTTTATGGACCAAAGTCTTATTTCAAAGAGGGAGATGGTAAACCCCTACGTATTTCTCTCTATACAAAATACGTTACCTATTCTATAACGAAATTGCATTCCCGAGCTGCTCCTGTTCTATGTCCATAACGTTTTTGAAAGTATAATGTATAATTATTTTGTAATATATTTTTACTGTCCCTACCTTGTTAAACAAAAAACAGTACACTTACAACGAGAGCAAATTAAGCGAAGCTTAACAACATTAGAAGCCATCCACGAGACACGGGGAAGTTTTATTAAAGGCAGCAGCACTTAGCTGAGCTGAGACAAACTTCAAAACGAATTAACAACTTGGAGTCGGCAGGGCGACGAAGCGGTTAAGGTGATGTCGTCGAAGGTCAGGAGTTTAGCAAAGGATGAGAATTCGTCCACGAATTCCGTCAACTAATCGATCCTACTTGTTGATTGTGCTATTCATTTTCTGTGATATGCGAAAAAGTACGGATAGTTACATTCCTAATAATTAACTTCTTGATACAGTTTGCCATTTCCGAAGAATTATACGAGTTAATTTTGGTAAGATTGCTAATACGAGTAAGATTGCTAATCTCTGGCATTCGAAAACCTGGTGGTTGCTCCTGGTTGTAGTTTAATAGCTTTCTCACTTAACATGGACATAATAGAACAAATTAGCTGGTGAAAAATGATTATTCAAAAGCGCCGAAACTTGATAATCAGCCACAATTTTCTCTTTTTCACATTGTTTAATTTTGGTGTACAGCTGATTTGGGAGCTCAAATTTTTGACTCAGCTGATCTAGGGCTCAATTTTAGATTCAGCTGATGTGAGAGCTCAATTTTCGACACAGCTGAGCTATGAGCTCAATTTCCTGTTCAACTGAATTAAAAACTAAATTTTCGACTCACCTGATCTGTGAGCTTATTTTTTTTTGTCACTCAGCCGATCTGGGAGCTCAGTTTTCAACTCAGCTGATCAATGAGCTCAATTTGTAACTACTACAAACTGTATAATTTATTCAACTATAAACTGTATTCTGTTAGGAATTTTGTTATTGATTTGGGAGTGCCCCAATGAACAAGATTTGATAATTCGAAAGTTGCCTGACCCGTCACGGCCAGATGTTGCCGATGTTTCAGGAAATGTACGTTAGTGCTTGCACAGAGGCAGCTGAAAGGTATCATCCTAGCGGACCATCCAGGACCCAAACCTCACAATCTCTGTAAATTTCATCGAAATCAGACCATAAGTTTTGCCTGGAACAAGAAATTGACCACAGACACAAATACTATATCCATATTATACACAGACAGAAATCTGTTTTAGAGCTTTCAAACTTTGAAACTTATGATCTAATTTTGATAAAATTGGCATGGGTTGTGCGGTGGACCCCCAAGGTGTTCCCCTGTGATTTTTATCGACGTTGGACCAATAGTAGTATCGTGTGAAATTTTAATTTCGGTGTTCACAACCCATTTATTTTCCAAATCGGTAGTGAGGAAGCAAAAGAATGTGCAGGGACTCCCCACTTAATTTCTCAATTCACAGACTGACAGACACGGAACGTCGATAATAATGTTCTGAAAGCTCTCAAAGAAATGTCTACGGAAGCTAGTGATGTATTTCAAAACAGTTTTGATGATGATACAAAAGATCCAGCATTGATCGTGAAGATTGTATTTCATAGTTAACTCATATCACCTTTTTGGTTTATTATTTTCGATAATGCACATTTGTAAGGTTGAGGATCGATTTGTATGGATAAGGAAATCGATACCTATAAATTAGAAAGTCATAGTACAGAATTGGTTGGTTTGATTCTCCACCATCCTAACTGGTTCGATTGTGGGGTCGTGAACCTTTGTTGAGAAAAAATTAAAAACTTCCCTCTGTCCTATTTCCTGGAACCCTCTGGTCTCAGATCCGTTCCGAGATGCAAAACATAAAAATGACCTCCTCCCTCTTCCACCGGAATAATTTGCATGGGACCTGCCTAGGTTTAATGAATAACACATTTTATTTATGCAATGCACAGAAAATACCAATTAAAGTATGTGGATAGAACAGGAACAAAAGGATTACCAATCCTTTTTCTGATAACGAAATGCGGATAAACTGAATCGAAGTGTTTACCATTACACAAAAATTCTCTCTGGGAAACCCAAGTGCATTTAGCGAAAAACTAGAAGGTTTTTTTTTTAACCCAGAACAGGTTGCTCATCCCCCGACTACAGTTGCGAAATTAGAGCTTCGATTCGCCTCGACAGAGGATGTAATCAGCTGAACCGCTGAGCAGGGAACAACTGGATGTTTTTCTTCCATTTCAAATCGAACAGAACAGCTCAGGTAACCAGATTCTGGTCCCACATTCACACTTCGAAGATTTCCATTCCATCGAATGCATTCGATGGCTATTCTAGAAACATAACTCATGTGTTTGGATATTAATATGAACCCATCTTTCCCCAATTTCATTTATTTATTTATTATTCTTCAGCAAAGCTTTTCAATCAAATTTCGTGTCTCCTCAGGCTATTTCACATCTCCACCTTGTGTGACGCTTTGCTGGAGAAAAGAAAATAACTGAAATTTGTAATGATCTTGGAGGTACTCATAATTTCATGATTATTGATAATAATATACATATTATTGTCTGTTTATCACGTAAAATCAGTGGAAACCTCGAAAATGATGTTCATTTTTAAAAACATTTAGTATCAAGTGAACCTCCAAGAAGTTGTAATATAAATAATTTTTACTATACCAGTGAGGCATAGCGTCGACTATAATAAGAAAAAGGAACCCGAAGGTAATAACACACATAAACCATAAATATAGGTTTTGAATCGAGATAAGATATGAGAATTAAGGTCGTAGGTGTGTATGAGGTACATAGTAGAAAAATACGATGTCTTGGAGGGAATGAGAAGTTATCGGAGCGTGTTGAGAGCAGAAAAAGCAGAAGTATTTTCAGATTACTTTTATAATTCGAATAAAGAGAGGTTACACCTAGAGTTAGGTTACATCGCGGGTTTCAAGGGTAAAAGGACATGATGGAGCGAGGTCACTATTATGTGAGACCGCGGTTATATTATTTATTCAGTTGAGTAAATTCGTAAACATCGACAGATAAATTAAGGGGACAACTTATACTGTATCCCTACCTCCAACTAGGATTTCCACGTTCCAGCCGTAGTTGAGAGGCTCGTTTTGAATGGGTATAATTATAGTAGGTATTACTTTACGAAGTAAATAATGGTGACAAATTATTACCGAATTGATTCAAGTCCAAGGGAAACGAGTGCGCTTGCTGTAAATAATTTATTGCATTGAACGGGTTTTCGTGACAGTATTACACCAAGGGAGTGTCTTCAGGGAAGTCCTCAACTACTTTCGAAGTTAGGATGAGTTCGAAATGAAGAATTGGCATGACTGTGTGGTGGACACATTCTCGACTATTACAAGTGACCAAGTTTGATATAATTAGAAGTACCTTTTCAGGCATTTTTAGAACTTGTCACGGGGTCTAACGACTCCGCCACATCACTCAAGGTTCCAGGATCTCTAAAACTGCAATGTTCATGGCTGCTATAAGCCAAAGCATGCGACAACTTCCCCAATTTTCAATCATTTTCAAGTACACGATATCGAACATAATCAACCAGGACCTCACACATATCACGCAGGAACCACGCAACCAAATTTATCTGGCGATGTCAACATTGAAATAAGTAGGTTTACAAAATAATCTCTAAAAACACGGTAATATTAGAATAATATTTGAGCCTGAAAATGCCATTGTATGTCACCCCATCGATATTGATGAGACAATTCCACCTCAAAAACACTGCTATTCGACAATAGATCAGCGTGAAACAAGTGAGGCAATACATTAGGGAATAACACCACCCAATCCATACTAATATACTGACTCAGGTCGTCGTATTTTTGACTCAGCTAGCGTCACCCAGTTTCCTCCTCCTTCAGGCTGCTTGAAAAACGCTAATGGACGACACCCGAAGGACGTCCAAGCTTGTTCCTCTCTAATGGCTCTTAACGCCTCCATTTTAGTTCTTTCTTTTTCGCTTAGCTACTTTCTTTAAAGTCAGTTGGTTTTCACAAACTTTACGGTACATACTTTCTACTTCTCTTAATTTGACTTTGACTTCGTGTTTGAAGCTTCGGGAACGAAAAGAGATATCATCAGAATCCTGTCCTTCTGTACGTAAAAGACCCCGTTTTCGACCATTTGCTACCGAGTCTACCAAAGTAGCGGAAGCATTGTTTTCACTTTTGGGAGGTGAAAGATTTTCTACCTCCAAAATCAAAATTTCAAATCGCTTTTTACGTTGTAGACTTCCTGAACAATTTTGGTTTCGTGCCTGTCTGTCTGTCGGTCTGTGTGCCCGGGAATCCTTGGAACACGCATAACTTCCCCAATTTCCATACGATTTTGTTGAAATTTTCAGGGATGCAGGGTTATGCCCCAGATGGTCCCCTACGAAATTAATTACCAGCCGACCAACGGCAGCCTCTGCGAATGCGTAAACGTGAAATCCTCGAAACAACCATTGCTCGCGACCTAATGGTCAGATTTTGCTCAAATTTGGAGGGTAGTTGATCCATCATCCGCAATCGTGTTATGGATACGAGGAAACTATGCCACACCCAACTTGGCAGAAGTTTTTGAGTTTAGTCGTTCATCGTTAACAGGTCAAAATAATAGAATCCACACGGATCCCCAGATTCAGATTCCCTCGATCTCCTGGTTCCCCTAATTGTTTCATAATTTAAAATGAAGTAATATTAGTCGAAACATGGAAGTATTAAATACGCAGCATAGCAATTCATTACATTTTCGTAGAAAGGGACAACATTTTCATTGACTCCGTTTTTTCAATAGAGCTGAAACCCTCAAGTTTTGTAATCTTAACTGCAGGTTCCATGAACCTGCAGTATAATTGAAAGTTAATGGTGAGCCCCAAAGACAATGAAATTTGGTCCCAACCAATTTTCTTTTGAAAGTAAGAACAACGAGAACACGTTCGATACCTACCGATTTCGTCAGCTGCCAGTAAAATGGATTTACCGTAGCAACCAACCACTGCCTATCCTCTCGCACCCCAGTATTCCGGGTTTTTCATCCGCTGTCTGCCTCCAATCGGAAAACACGTACTACGTGCGTCATCCTCCCCCCGAATAGCGTATGTAAGGGATTTAGAACGTGTTTTTCTCGACCATCCAACGTGCAATCTGCTCCAACTTCATGCTCTGCATGATGTAACTAAACGTGTTTTCTCCCCACAAAATAGTTTACCTCTCATTCGACGTTAAAATATCCCGTTTCAACCATTCAGTCAGCAGCGGAGCCTATCACAATGGCTATACTGATACAATATACTATCACTATATTGATACAGTAATCCACCAATGAGCAAAAAAAAAAAAAAAAATTAAATAGAGAGGGGAATATTTTAAGGGCTGTTGAAGTAGTTGCATTACCAGCGGGAATTGTGTTAGGATCATAACTCAATCCGATTGGGCACACTTCCAGCTCTTTTAGACTGAACATTTTATTTCTGGCTCATATGAGTCATAAAATACGCCAGAGTGTGGTATTTTACATGAAATGCAGATCTTTAAATCAACGTGGTGTCTTAATAAAAGTGGATATGTGTGCCCAAGTTAGTAAGCTGACATCCCTTAAGGGGAGGATACTAAAATGGTCAGATTCTTTATAAACTGTTTGAAAAACACGAAATAATATTATTATGCGAGTATACGACTCTTACTGTTTTTTAGTGTTGGAACTTTGGTAACGATCAATATAATATGATGAATACTAGGTGTACATAAACGTTGATCAAAGAGTATGAATTTATATTGTATGCAACTTTGTGCGGAATTTCTTTCTCTCTACTTATAATTTGTCTACTTCTATTTCTAATTTTTCCAAATGTATTGGGCTTGCCCGTGTTAATTAAATGAATAAACTTGCAACGCTATTTTATACAAAAAAATAGGTAGGTACACATATATTGCGAGGATCTAGAGCCATCAGAAGTGATCCTCAAACTCGCGTGATCCAAGGCCCTGATGATTCATTACTTGAATTCATTAATCCGCGGTCCTATCGGGGGCCAGTTTGAGTCCTTTGCCAAATAAGGTTAGGTGGGCTGATTGCAAGAGTCCGACCTTCAGTCATTAGAAGAAAGAACGAATGGCGAATGAATAGCCAAGGTGAGCGGTGGCCCGGAGTGATGAGGAGCCTCGCTCTTTCGTACTGCACGATGAGCTACTATTTCACGGGATGTCTGCCATCAGAAGGAGCATAGGGAACTCACCAATTTTTCATCTCTGTTAGAAATAGAGAGATGAAAAATCCTATGTCAATCTCATATGGGGAAAGAGGATTATTTTAATATCTTTATGCTATTGGTATTATACCTACCCTTGTCGTATCTAGGTCGAGTCTACCATACATCTACAGTTGGAACCTTTTCAACAAGGTCGTTTGTAGTTAGAACCTTGTTAAACCAGACTGAAAGGCACACATCCCAACTAGTAAGTTTCCCCAAAGAACGTAACAGATTTCAGTTTTACACATTTTGACTGATTCTCAGCCAGTAGTTTTCAGCACTTGACAAAGTGATGGAGGCCGAGCTGGTACCTTGAAAAAACCCAGTCACCCCCAATCAGTCACTCATCGAATGAACGTAACATAATATTTGGATTTTTTAATCATTTCCCAGCCTAATACCATAGAGAATAAGAAAAAAGTCAGCCACATGAGTGAGGGACTCAGTCCTTGATGACCCCACACTTTACTTTTTACAAATACTTTTTTCGAGTTTAAGTAAGTTTTTGAAATTGCCATGACCTTAGTTATACCTTCCAAATTGCTCCGAACAAAAATCAGAAAGACTGTTTCTTCCTATTCCGTAGAGATTCGATCCATGTTGACTCGACTTGATGGATACCAGCAGATCTTTATTTCATCTTCATAGCACTTTTCATATGATAGAATACGTCGTCTTCCTTCTATTTCCTAATACACTTTCTCCCCGATCGAATGACTCAGGAAAACAGCGGTGTGACCGATGGGAGCAATATTATCAAATGGTAGGTAGGTATACCTATATTGAATGACTCGGAACGACCTACCGGGGAAAAAGGTTCTGTCAGTAAAACAGCAGACTCACGAGAAAAACCTTCCTGGACGGTCACGTCTGCGAGGGTATCCGTGTGAATGATCGGAGGCAATCGGTACCCCGTTCGTCTTCCTCTCGCTAATAGATGGCAACCGCCCGCGCCATCTTTTTACTGCACCTTTTTTTGAGACCTTCTGGCCAAACCGCTCGAGTTCGTGCGCGATATTATTGCTGGCAAATCCATCTTGACAGCTTCAGGAAGGATTCATCAACGTTATAGAGATAAATCCGATTCCGTTCGGAGGGAAAACAGAAGGGGGTTGAAGAGCAGAAACCCGTCAAATGGACTTCATAAGAAAAAAAAACCGTCAGAACATTTTGCGTTCGTAAGAACCGAGGCAGCTGCATTTTTACAATCACTTTATTAGCTAAAAAGTGCATTCGCTCAACTATGCAGGCTTATTGCATACTGTTTTAACCTCTATAAGTAAAATTGCCATTTTAGGGGCTGAGGTTTCACTTCCGACTAAAGCGACGAACGTAGGGGACGTGATCGACTGTTCAGTGAGAAGTGAGAATTTTTTCTGATGATTTCTATAATTTT
The DNA here is from genome assembly GCA_030264115.1 of Lygus lineolaris. Classification (NCBI taxonomy): domain Eukaryota; kingdom Metazoa; phylum Arthropoda; class Insecta; order Hemiptera; family Miridae; genus Lygus; species Lygus lineolaris. The sequence goes on along the minus strand of JAEMON010000008.1, from coordinate 10,231,762 downwards.
CCTTCTAGCCTGACCGCCCTGGGTTGGAACCAGGGGGCACTGGGCTTTGAACGCACTTCCTCAGCCGCTGTCCAGCCCATAGCAAGACTGAACGAGAGGACTCATCTCGCATTGCCTCTTTATAGAGTAAGATATAGTTCACGGATTACTGTATGCTAAAGTAAGTAAGTAAAGTAAACGACCATTTCAGGCTGGATTTTCGTCTGACTGCCGTTCCCGGCGTCGCGGCCGCTGTCCTCCAAAGGTAGGATCAGAATCAGGTAGTTCTGATGATTTCGCTCATGGCTACCGATTGCCTCACCTCCTTGAGTGGAGAGGGCATCGCCGACGGCCCGACTTGAAAATAATGAGATGTGTGGTCCCAGCCACGCAGACGGTCACCCATCCAAGTACTAACCACGCCACTGAAAGATTAACTTCGGTGATCTCACGGGGACCGGTTTATTCCACCAGATAAGACCGTCGGCAGTATGCTACAGTAACATATTACTGTATTATAATACTCGAATTGGTATAGACAGGAAGCGAGCAGCGACGTCATCGAATGACCGTGCGAAGCTATCTAAAGAACTACGCTGTAGATACGTAGTCTTAAAAAAATATTCAAGTTTCCGAAAAGCTGATATTCCCTTTCGGATCGCGGTTGAGTTGATATCGCGTGGGCCGCAACAGTCCGATCCCAGAATAGTCATCCCGAGTTGTAATTTCCGTTGACTTCTCGTGGTTTCCGACAGAAGGTTTTGTTTTCCTTTTCGCTTTATTTTGTTTAAATTTGTAGACAAAAGCAACTCCCACTGATGTCAACTTTGAAATAGTCGCCACAGGCCTTTTAAAAGTTTTACTCGGCAGCCAGGATCTTCTATTTATTGTTTCTTCATTACAACGTAGGTATAGGGAGCGCAACAAATGTCGTCACCCATGGGCTGCTCTTCAGATTGTTTTTCAACCCTTTTCTTCTTTTTTCTCTCATTGAAGGTGACAGGTTTAGAGACTATCTAAACTGTCAACCAACTAATTTTAGAATTTCCATTTGCATTTGTTCTGCAGTAACCTATCAGTAACCTATCATGTCATTTGCATTTGATCTTTATGTCATCACTCGGCACAAAAATCTTACTTGACGTTGTATTTTATGTAATCAGCTATTCATAGTTCTTGGGTACAGAAAACCCTATAAATACGAGGTAGGTACAAAGTGATCACAACACAACCCTGCCGCTCGCAAGGAAAATCAACTGAATTGATTTCTGTATGATCTGTAACATTGAATACTCCCCTCACATCATCATTACTATTGAAAAGGTAGGTACATATTTATATGTGTCTGCGATCCTTATTATGGAATTCGGTGTTCCTTGCCCTTTTCATTAGCATGAGATCTGTTTCTTCTGCAGTTAGGTTACACGTAAATAAACATCATCCTGGTTACTAAACTATCCTGAGCAACAGGTTAACCAGCTAATTTTCTATGCATATATTTAAGAAGACTCCGCATCATTATCTTTATTTGTGGTTCAGGAAACCTGTCATCCTCTATCACCTTTTCCTACTCACTATGTAAATAAACGCAAAGTCGTTTCCATAGGTGTAACTCGACACCTCCAGATCAAGTTGACAGATTGTGAACGGCTAGAGCATGCAAACAAAAGACTTGGTTCATACGTATGAGGTCTGACCCTGAAGCTTTCACGAGAAACTATTCGCATGAAGTGATCTCGAGAGAAAATTTGTATATCTTCCTTCTTATCATGAAAGCCAAACACCAGCGGTAGATATCGAAAAATCTCATCAGGGATATTTTTGAGTTACGAAGGGGTAATCTGACTAATGAAAAGCTCAAGTCATGAAGGACTTACCTATTCTACAAAGTTCTAGAATTTATTGGGAAATTTAACCGATTTGAATCAGTTTTTGACCATTGCAATCATTTAAACAATAAATTATTGTGATTTGCATTTTCAACATTGAAAATATAAATTACTAGATAGTTACGCGTAAATAATACCTATGTAACTAGTTGTTATAGAAACAAAACAAATAAATTATTGATATAAACAATTTCGTGCTGGCTCCGAATGTACCACTTGGTTCTATACCCGAAAGGTTATTAACATGATTTTTCCTATAATCCTTGAAGCATCGATGTTTTTGGTGAAAAAGTATCGGACAAACGTTTGTGTAAGTACAATGTTTTTTAGACACGCTGTTTATACCTACAGTAATACCTACAGTTATACCTTGGTTAGTGAGAAAAACTCAAGACCGCGACTTGCGAATTTCTGATAGAATTTCCTAATGGCGAAAAATAAATTGTCACTCTCCCTAACTACCTAACTATATTTCAAAATTATGCAAAAAGGTTCAATATTTCTTTAGAATTCGATGTTTGGTGTTGGGTTACAAGTTGGCGCAGATGCTATCGGCGGTACGACAAAATCAAAGGAAATAAATATAGTTGGAGTTATAGACACGTATTGTAAGGATTTACCGAAGACTGGTTAATGACCACGAATGTTTGAAAAATCATGGTATGTGCTACAATCATGCTTGAGAATTTAGATATCAGAGGGAAATAATTGTTTTCAATCCCGGAACATGGTTATATTTACAAGATTTTCCCTATGGATTCTGCAGAAAAATAAAGGAAATTCTATACACATTCTATATGTACTCCAGTGTTGGACAAAATTTATCTTAAATAAAAGATAACGAATAATCATCCGTTATCATTAATCTTTTATTCGAATAATGGTGATGCCAGATTATTCATAGTGGCAATAACTAACTACTGTTACTCTCATTACTCGTTCGAATAAATATAAGACGAATAAACAGCTTGGGCATTGGCAATAGAGTTTTAGGTTCGTTATTCAAATCCGTCGACTAACGAGTAATGGATGACGAATAATCAGCTCGATCGGTTCAAATAACGAATATAAATCATTCGAGTGATTCGTTCGAATAAAAATATGCAACGGGTGAAAAAATCCTCTTTTATCCATTATTCCTCTTCCAACCAAACAATGCTGTACCTACCCGTAAGTATTTGCGATTTCTAGTGAAATTAAGTCTGCCAAAGATGTCAAAATGAGTTTACATGAATTTTCCGAATAGGCAAGTTCAAAGGAGAGGAATTCCGAAACAATTCCGATAACGCTTCCTCAACGTGTATTGCACAATTATCGGAAAACACGAAAAAAAGCCGATACGGCGGGAGCATATCTTGTTTCAAAGGGTCTCAGTGGAAAACGCCGTATAATAGAAGGAGGGGGAGAATTCTAATTTTTATTTTTAGGAAGCGCCAGCGTCATCTTTATATCGGCGTTCAGGGCGCGGCCGCTCTAAAATAGCCGCTCGAAAAAGCTCCAGAATTCCGATATTTTTTCCTTCGCTCATATTCCCCCTCTCCGGTTCTCTCATGAGCTCGGTCTATGCTCCCACGAAACTCAGAGGATCCTGCCAGAAAGAACACCCGACACCGGGCGACAAAAGCGGATCTGCGGGTGACATCTGAGAAATGACGGGTTTTCCATCTATAAGTGTTGACCTCATTTCTTTCATAAAAAAGGCTCAGAGTTTTGTTAGTTACCGACAATGGCGTGAGGAGAATTCGTACTGAGCGGCGAGTTGATGGAAAAGCGTTGAATTTCGAAATAGGACACATATTTATCTATCGATTTAGCAACATAAAAATCCAATATATGTAGGTATGTACTGTACATTATAATATCGATGGCAAAGGGGCAAAAGTACAATACAGCAACACCCGTGGCAACAGGACAAAACTGCCATTTTTTAAATTTTTACAGGATACAAAAAACTGGTTTGCATTATTACCTACTCTAAAAGATAGGTAAATATAAGTTGTAGGAACCTATAGAAAACCTTGTTCATTATTTATGTCTAGAAACCTGTTTTTTGTTTCTTGGATTACTGCAATATTTTTCAAGTTTATTGATGGTTATGTTTCTTTCTCTTTACTACCCTAGGAGTTCAGATAAAAGACGAAAGTGTGACAAAAAACCAGTTTCGGTCTCTCCCCTGAGTGCAGGCGATACTAAAAACACAATGCAAAAATTGAATTTTGCATTTTCGACATAAAAATCTGATTCAACGCCCTTAAAAACCCACGACTGAAAACTTTAAGCTCCAAAGTTCCGAATTACAGGGTTGCTACGGAAACAGAATCCCAACATTCCCTGACTTTTCCAGGTTTTCCAGACCGTAAAGATTATTTTCCCCGACCTTTTCCTAGGCGTTTCAAAAGCGCCCTCCCCCAAACAATAGTAAGCCCTGAAAATTTCACCGAAATTGGTAGAGTAGTGCTTGAGTCATGGCTATGGAGACATATTTTCAGGTTGCTTATGCGCAGTAGCTATTACTGATCCAGTCGTGACAAAATAATTGGGTAACTGAATTGGAGTCAGCCCCCAACTATAATCCGAATTTGAATGAAATCAGCCCCTTATAAAGGAACTGAGGAATTATAGTTTCAGAAATTTCATGTTTGCGCATGTGTACACGCT
>JAEMON010000008.1:10197197-10210201 GCA_030264115.1 Lygus lineolaris | reverse complement strand
GCCATTACAATAGCTTCATTTTCTTCGAAAACTCGCTAAAATATCGTCTCAAAATAATTAATACTCTTTCTATCTATTTTCATTTTGTAAAATCCAACTATACGTAATATTTTTGAACACCGATATTTATTTTCTAGGATATAATTTATCATCCTCTCGCAGACAAAAGGCTTCGCATGCATAAATAGTCGCATAAATGCATAAATATCGATATTTTCCCTCCGATATTGCATCCCCAGTTTTATTCACTCAATTTACCTACTCATGTTACTTTTTGGTAGTACACGTTCATAGCATGAGACATCAAGGACCTAAGTAGATGAAGTTACATAAGACTGCAGCAATATTTAATTAATCCTCAATCGATTCCCAAGATCTTCTTCAAGATGAAGTTTTACACCGACAAACCCTTGGTGTTTACCCAATTCAGGATAAAATTTAATTTGTTCGAGTCGAGAGGTTTGGAAAAAATTTTATCCGAGCAAAAGAAACCCGGAGGAGGACAAAGGAACCTTACGTTCGTTCTTTCCGTATTTTGATTGTCAAAAACAAGTTTTTCTTTACGCGATAGAGTTCAACGGGTAGACCGTCAAAAGATCGATTTAATTGGTTTTCTCATTCCTTTTGTGGTTGCTCACGGATGTACGAAATTCGTTTTTTATCGTCAAAGCTCCAGCGAACTGAACAGACCTTACCCCAGAAACACCAATAAGTTTAATCTAGTGGTTTTCTTTTTAACATCCATTGAAGAAAATTAAGAAATTAAACAATGTTTGTAGTAAATCACTAGCACGTGACATAATATTTTACAACGGCCGGGGATAGTCTCGTCAAAGCTCTGTTTTGGAATATTAATGGCCTAAAGCCATTAAATCAGCTGGACTTCAACACTTCCGAGTACGGGATTATATCACTAACGGAAATATGATGCGAGCGGGATATTGATTCACTGCCACGTCCTTCTGATGTCTATAATATCTCAATGGAATTATGGACTTTTCATAAAATATTATGGTGCTTACCCATTCTTACTAATTTAACTAAAAGAAGGAGGAATCATACCAGCAAGTGCAATGGTGTAATGATGATATATTATGTTATCAAGATCTGAGATTGATTTATTGATTGAATTGTTTTATATAGTGTTCATTCTAATATTATGTAGGCTCTGTAACATTTATGAATTTGCTTTACCTATTTCTTTTTATAGGCTTTACCTATTGAATTTCCTATTTCTTCACCTATTCTCTCTCTTGTCCAATGTAATGAACATAGCTTGTTCAAATATACATTTTTGAAACTGAAACTGAAACATAATATTTTATATCAAGGGAGGATCGAGTTTTCACATAGGTAGGTCCCCATTAGGTGGTGTATGATGATGATGATATTCTAAAATGAGAATAGCGAAGAAAATCAACATTCATTTCCACCATAGTTTCGGGTTTTCGAAGATACTTTGGTACAATGGAGTTGTTCTAGAGGAAGTAATGACCCACTCAAAGATGAAGGCCGAACCTCCACCGCATACCTCTCTTCTTATTTAAGATGTTGGGCAGTAGGGGGAGTCGCCAAAGTCACCTAGAGATTGCTTCCTATATACCACATTCTTAAAGCTTTCCACCAAAAAGGGGTTCCTTTCCATTCTCGGCCTTTATCAACCATTTGGCAGGAGAGGAATGTAATGAGTTGGTTGGTTCAGAGTTCCTATACGTTTGCCTTGGGGATTGTGGAAAGGTCCCATATTTCGGGGTCTATGCTCTCTTTACCGTAGCCTTTTCGATAGATACCTATATGTATGCTTGCTATCTTTGCTTGCATTTTGTACTCGCAATTAAATTGAAACAAACTGACTTGTTGAATCTCTCATTCACGTATTCCTCATACTCCTCAATAGAAACAACCGTTCAAACCCTGATTTTCAGACCGACGGGAATCATACAATGTTAACCCATATGGTTACATAAGTAATAGTAGAGTAAATAATGTTACCAAGATTCATAATAGTTAAGAAGATTGAAATCCATAACTTGACTATTGTGTTGGTTTTACAAACATTATGACATACCTACCTACATCTGGAGGGATGAGCGGAGATAAGACGGTTAACCGGATGACATTGAATGGCAAAAGGTCTTCTACCCTGGCCCTGGACGATGAAAAGGCATGCTTGTACTTGACGTGTGCTGGCGGTCCCCCATCATAGAGCGCGGTACCATCTTTATCCTGAAAGCCTCTCTAGGGAGAGCATTTCAGATCGGATAAAAAGCCAGGCCGGGTCGGGGGGAAGATTTCCCCTCATCATTCTTCCCAACTGCTTATCTCTTCACGGGGTTTTAGACGTGTTTTCTCCCACAAAAAAGAGAAAAAAAATATTCACCCTTGAAAGATTGTATTGCGAGTTTCAACTTCTTCGACGCAGGGTCTTAACATACCTAAGTTTTTGGATTCTTGAAACTTTCAACACAATCAAACTGAACTCGAATATTTGAAAAGAATCTACTTTCAAGTAATGGAAAATGGTGGTAGAAAAACATCAGGGATACAATAATTTTGTTATGGAAAACAATGGTAACATTTGTGACAAGACATTTCTTTGGGGGTACACTTCAGGTGCTTGATTTTTGGTACACTAGGTACCTATTTTTCGATTCGGAATTAGAGTGGTGAGTTCAAATGATGTATAAATTATTCATCATTAAGTACATAATACAACTGCAATATCCAGCCTATTTTGGACACCAGGAATTTTGCAAAACATCCAAATAGGTACCAATGTTACATATATTCACCCAGGAAAAATCCTATACCAATAGGTGATCCCAAACTACCAAATCATCAGCGAAGGCACGCATACCTAACTATGCATCAAAACCCGATACTTGATTATTTCCATTATAACCTCGATGTAAATGTGCCATAATAGTCACAGGGCCAAGTCACTCAAAGAGCCCTCCTTTTTGAATATAAAAAGGGATGGCTGTAACATCTACGTTGAAGTTCTTTTCCATCGCAACGAGTGACTTGATTAAGACCTTGATACCCTCTTCTTTCCTTTCTCATTACACAAAATTGTTTATCCCATTTCCCCCAGTTTTTCAAATTTCCTAATTAGTATATCCCGCCCTAGACTCCAATGGCAAAGCAACGTGCTCTCAGCGCCAGAAGGCTTGATCCTAATCACAAAGGGCGGACTTCTGTTTCTTCTTGACATCTCATTAGATTCACCCCTACAGCTAAAAAACGGAGGAAAAAAGTAGTACCTACCCCGTTTTCTAGTCTTCCTCTTTGTTTCACGCCTCAGTGTTTTTCTCCCTCAAATGGTTGATCACTCTTTCCACAATATAGTAAATTGTCTTCTATATATTCAGTCTCTAACTGTCACTTTTATTCAAATCCCAGATTCATTATTCCAGAGCTATAGAACGAGAATTATGGTTTCCATATTTGGCAGGTAGAGGTCAGAGATAAGTAGAGCATTTTCATAAGAAACTTATTGTTGAATTCCGAATAATTGGGTTAATAAATAAGGAACATTTCCGGAAACGATAATTCACAATTTTAGCTGGCATGGCACTAGATGCTTTTGAGTTGGACTTTTCAGTGGCACAAATGCGGCTACATTAAAAGAGCGACCAAATTAGACAAATTCAACGAGGTCTCACATTTTGTGTTGATTTTTCGCGTTGTTCCACATTGGCCTTCGTCTAACTATGAATAATTCAACCGATTTCCTTCTGACTTTTTTAGGCAGGTATTTATAATTTTTAAAAAACTACCCAATTAAAAGTACACCTGTCACAATCATTCATTTCATAAATTTTCCCCCTCTGACTTTTTACTTCACTTTTCAAACGAATTCAATAACCCTGACGTGTTTGAGATTCAAATAGATTGAAAAAATGTATTCCGAGAGAATTTGAATAAAAAATTGACTTCTTTATGAGCCCAGGGGTAAACAAGCGGCGCAGTTCAAGCCCAGCCATAGAACGCCGCTGATGGAATGACTTGATTGAAAAACCATTCACCAACCCAGACAGGTATTAATTGAAACTGATTGATTGACGACATTTTAAAACCCACCGTGTAATAACCGCATCTACTGCCCGGTGGCGTTTTGCATCCATGAAGCCCGTTTGAAACAATTTTATGATTTTTATTTTGGAAGGCTATACCTAGGCCTAAGTACAATAGGCCTGAATACATAATTTCATTGCATTCAGTTGGATACCCTAATCATATCATTTTATATTATATGACCTTGAGCAACAAACTAGAATGGAGAATTTAACAGTCGTGTTTACATCGAAAACTTTAATTTGATGGGAAACACACCAAGTTAACCATCGAACTTCCTGGCAGAATGCAAAGGCAACTTAAAAAGTTCCCGATTTTGTTGATTATGATTTTTTGGAACCGATATAGGTTTGGACAGAAGAACCGGTATTCTCATATCGTGAATTTTAATGAACGTTTCGGCAAAACATCATCGCCCTCCTCAGAAAATAACGGTCAATAATTATGTTTCATTACAACATCGTTAGGTGTCTGGGCTTTGGCAGAGAAGAATAGATAGGGGTGTATCAAGGAAGGGGAAGAAGAGATCTAGTACTCAGCCCAACGCTTCGCCTCTTGGGGGCATGGACCCGGATAGCTAATGAGATTGTGATGTCTGCCACTATCGATGTTATACTATCGATTAGCATCGATGTATTCTATCGGTGGCTTATCAAATAGGCTTTATCGAAACCCCGATTCGAAACATTTTTAAAAACTTTCACTTCTAATTAATCAGTTTTGAATAGCTGGCGTGATATATCAGATAACGGCCTTATTCAATTCGAATTCAAATGTTTCAACAAATTAAATGCTCTCATGTGAACCCCATCAGTATAGGCCGAGGTCAGACTTGAAATGAGTTACATAACAGTGTTGGAGGTTACCCTGCTTCGCCATGATTCAAATCATGGTTTCAAATCATTGGTTTCAAATCACCCATTGGCTAATGGTGATATGCCACCTCTATCCTTCTCCTATATTCTTTGGGCTTAGTACGTGTAGGTTTAGGAGAGGTAACACATTCTTGCCATCACTTGGAGTAAGTTTCCAAAGATACATAATATATACGTGGTTCCAAGTTGGTTTGCTTCGTCATCCTACTAATTTGTTTTTTTCGCGCTAGTGAGTTGACAGGTTCTATCAATTCTTCATAATTTGGTAACTTTAGTTTTTGAAAAGTAAACTACATTACTCACCGTGTCATCATGGGTTTTAAAAACGCTATCTCTGGACACCTACCTACTCCAAGTAAATTCCAGACGAGGAAGTGAATAATAAGAATTTGTTCCCATCATCAACCAACCAACCCTCAGCCCAGATACCGCAGACGATTATGTACAATTATAAATATGCTGGAACAACTTAGCTGAGGAAGGCAACGACGTTCCACCGGAACAGCATTAAGAATTCGGGAGTTGAGAATACTTGACACTTCTGGCCGATCCCAGTAATAATGTTTTTACGACGTTCATCTACTCTTCTTATAATAGTTATAATCCATTATCAATATCCATTATTAATTGGAAGCGATACGAATAAAATCGCTCCCCTCTAAAATGATTGCCGTTGGCAGAGCAGTATCAAATTGTTCAATATTAATGCCTCTGTTGGTTGCTAAGAGGAAGCCCAGTTTGTATTGATTTATGTAAATTCTAGAAACATAACTGCAAATACCTCTGGAGAACCGGATCCATTTAGTTTATTTCCCGGAACCGCTTAGCTGAGAGCACGTTCACTCAATACCTCCCTCAGCCACCACAAATAATCCTATAGCAGGAGATGGTCTGGTAGTATATATATAGTCATAGTCAACATAATTCTGCTCAACAGTTTGTATCCTCGTCAACTCTTGGGAGAGATCGGCAGGCAATTCCGACCTCTATAGTGTCTGTGGGGAGCACACAACCCTATTTTACCGCCCGTCGATTATTCCGTCCGAACTCACACGAAAATTGAGTCTCTAGGCTCCAACTTGCTTCCGTTTCCTGATCCGTGTTACGTACGTATCATCCTTTCCTTTCAGCATGACACGTTCCAACAACTTTATCGCTTGTTTGTCCAACTGTTTGTTTGTCACAATGTTGGGTCGAAATTTCGAGGTAGACTCGTGTGACACCCTACCTGAATGTGCTGAATAAATTTAATTCTGGCGGCGATTGTCACAACAGTCTGACAATCGCGACAGTGTCTGATGACATTTTTGGTTGTTGTGCCAACAAAATCTCTCCTCCGGTTGGTACCAAACACCATGTTCAAGCATTCGCAGATTTTTTCACATATTTAAACTGATAGTAAAATTTATTAGAAATATAACGCTCTTCACAACGGTAATATTATTTATGTCACCTAGCGAACAATAAAGATATAGCAAAATGTCTACGAAGATCGTTTTGATCAAAACAGTCTTCCATGATGCTTGAACATGAAATTATGCTTCACACTGTAGATTCGCTGGTCAATAAAATGAAACCAATTTCGAATTTCGGGAGAGGGTCTATCGCAATGATTTCTTCGCTTACTTGGTGGGCAAGAGATGGTAAAAATGTGTCTGAGCGTGAGCCAATTTCAACCTGCCATCAGACTACAAAAACACTCTTCTGTATATTCATCAAACTTTTTCTTATTTGACATATTATCTTCTCACAGGTTTACATTATTTCTCAAAGCTCTAAAGAAATATTCATGAAACAACGGAAAACTTCACGAGAGTTTAATTATCGCCAGTGAAGTAGAAGCGAGTTTGAATTAGTTCAGGTTTTTATAACGATATTAACTTTGACAATAATGGAGGTAAAACTACGATAACTATAGAAAATATATCTAAACTTTATTTGGATAACTGAGAACAAGCATTCTAATTTTTGTTCAAAAGAACTATTATTATACAAGTGTTGCTTCCATCCCTTTCTTGATTTTCAATACAACCCATTCTTTAATTAATAAATTTATATCTGCCATGAGCTATTCTTGAAATTTGACTTGTTTTGATTTTCATCAGAAATTGATAGCATCATCAATATTTAGGGCCTGGAGGTTGTATCTTCGAGCATTGTATACTGGTCAATGGCGCAGTGGTACGTTGATAACAGCTAATCTCCGGACAAACAAATCTACCATCGGTTCATCTCGGACGCGAAATCGTGGCTGGCGATGCTTCAAACCTAACATAATAATATTTTATGTATTATAAGGTTTGCTGTAAGAATGCCACCAATTTTGAGCAAGAGACTTCGAATTCTATCAAATTCCCTGACAATCCCTTCAAAAAACGATAGTTTTGGACCAAATACCGCCAGCCCGTTGTTAGGAGAATCGAAGCAAGAAGATGTTGAGATATCAAGGCACGAGGGCCTCTACCGAAAACCCCTGGATGGTTATTTAGAGAGGAATAAGTGGACTGGGGCGAAATAGAATACACGTAAACCCGACGGAAAATAGGACACGCCCGTTCCATCTCTTCCAACTCTCTAAATATAACGGGATAGTTCTTAGGCTACAATCCAAATTTTCATCACCGACTCGGCTTTCTAGTTGGAAAATTTCCATTATAAATATGAGGTTCAAGAAGAAAGAATGTGCAACAGCGGATGTGGCAATCCCAAACGCAATAAATTATACTACGAGTAGAAGAATTCAATAGTTTCGAAGGATAATTCTTGTGGTTGATGAAAGAGAGTAGGAACGTCTATGACACTACCAAGCCCACCTATTTAAAACTATACTAAGAGTACATTCCTATACAATTAGATGCAGCTGAATATTTGACAAGTTTTGACTTCATAATCATATGCAGAGATCCGCAAGTTCTTCTTTTGGAACTCTCAATGTCAATTTGTGTTTCTAACACTATACCTGATCAATTCAAAAATCATTTTGGATTTTAACCAGGGACCTATAGGTAATAACCCTAACCGTGTTTTGGAGCTCAGTTTGAGAAACTCTTGTAGGTCCAGCGGGCTGGACATTTCGACTTACAAATAATGTCTCCAGAAAAAAAGGCACTACCCATAAGGCCAGGAAAATCCACAGAAACGATCAAGTTCAAGTTTAGAAGCGGCTTTCTGTTAAATCTATGGTTGAAAAAATCGCAGTTAACTCAAATACACGTTCGGGCTATAAACCCAAGGTTCTTGAGCATCAATGTTCCCGAAAAAGGGCCGACAATTACAGTAAACCCCTCCTTCAAAATTGAACCAACCTACAAAAGATACATGGGTCCAACTGTATTCAACTCCTGTGCATTCAGATGAAAATTTTCAATGCCGATTCATCGAAAAATAACGGGAAACCCTCATTATAAATCTCATTTTAAACTCAAAAGCTGTGGTCGCCCTTATGTAGACATGTAAATTCTGCAGTCAAACCAGATAATACATCTTCAGCGCTTGGTGTAGACAATTTGAGTGAGGATTTTCTCCGAAAAAAGTGTGCGTTGTGCCTGAAAAATCTGGATTTGTGTGGAAAATGTCATAATTTTTTGGGATTAGTCGGCCGAAACAGTGTTCATTCTTTTTAAAATAGTTGGAATGCGGCCAGGTGTAAAGAAAACGAACAATCTGAAGATTGTTGATGAACTGAAGATTGTTCATTTCTTTCCACTGCGGCCAGGTGTAAAGAAAACGAACAATCTGAAGATTGTTGATGAACTGAAGATTGTTCATTTCTTTCCACCTGGCCGCAACCTGACTATATTAAGAAGCATAAAATGTCATCAGGCTCTTGACAGAAACTTCCAATAGAAGATCAGAAGATGGTGTACGGTGACATTCTACATGGGACGTTATACGAGATGACACATGCTAAAGAGCGCCTGAGGGGCTTGTGGTCGAAACTTGTTGAAACGCCTTAGAGCCCAACTTGTGACCACGCTAACGTTTAATTGGAAGTTTCCGGATGGTAGAATATGGATGGCGTTCCTGCGGAAGATCGAAAACGGGTTCTCAAAGTTGAATAGTTTCCACCCTGAAACCGTCACTTAGTTCCAATATAATATCGAATTACAAACCAAAATTAGATGAAATTTAGCTTAAACCTCAAAATCAGATTTAGTGCCAATGAAAACCGCCAACTGGCATTTTTATGGCTTGAAATTCCATTTAGTTCTGCCACTGAAGGGTAAAGTAGGAGCGCATAACGTCACCAGCATCCCAGATTCTAGGGGCAGTACTTAATTGGCAGACATATCCGTTATCACACCATTATTTTTGGGAAACGCCACTGGCGCCATCCAGATAGAACTATCAAAACTATGTATTCGAAAATATTTCAAGATAAAAAGAACAGATTGACCGGACCGTTCGCCAATAGTTTAACATCAGAACAATCAGAATATTTCCAATTTGTACCTACGGATTAAAAGCCATAAGATAGAATGCCTCTGATGACATGAATTGAATCACTCCATTTAGTAAGTAGGAAATGATGCCGAAAGAAGAACTGAGTGATCAGAAAATTTTACAAATATAGAGGAAATAGTTCAAGGTGGAACAAATGTGCCTTTGCGGCTGGACTGGAACCTACAACCTTTGGGTTTCTGTAGCCCATCTCTCTAATACATTACAGTTGGTTATAGTAAAAATGCAACATAAGTAAAGTTGCAATTTATTAAATGTCCGAGTTTGATGCATTGTCTAACGTCCATTTCATTGTTAACCGAGTTTGTAGGTTAACTGCCCCTTTTATGAGACTGAAGGGAGTGGCGCAACGCCAGAAAGTAATTACTCTTGACTGTTACAACGAACTAAATTTAACGTCTCGGAATCTCAGATGAAACCCGTGCTGTAAGAGTATTTTTCAATTAATTTTTTATCGCCTGATTGCGTCATTCGTTCCGCTCTAGTCGTGTATAATTTCCAAAGAAATTAAACAGCTTTATTGAACATATAAATAAATATAAACGTGTAACGGTGTTTACCTTGTGATTAGAGCTCCAAAAGGGGTACGGCCAAGCTACGTGCACGTTCCTCTGAATACACAAGAACACTGCCAGCTTTTTGATATAAAATTTGTCAACACACGTTTATTTAAATCAAAACGCAGGCAGTAGTTCAGAAAATACATGAAATCATCGTGTGAATATTGTGAATTTGTGGCGTGAGCGTGTAGATTTTCAGAAAAAAACATGATAGGTCCAAAATATACAAGAATACAATATTTACAATGCGGGTCTACCGGAAATAGTGTGGAGCCCCAATGAAGTAATGATCCAATTTATAGGGGGCTGAACTGGTTGGACTTATTGTAAAATAATACATGCATGAGATTTGGAAAACAGAAATGAAGATTTTTCGTCAACCTTAATATTCAACAAATTTCATTAGGCACCCAGAAATAGTATCTAAAGACTCGAAATAACCTCTAAACATGAAAAACACTATAGCGGGCCCCTAATCCATTATTGTATAAATCATGTTTGAATAATTTATCACGGAAATTTCTAAACATTCCACAGGTGCTCTAGTGAATCGATAGTTTTGACGTTTCACATTTTTTTTGATATTTGGAAATAACCACGGAACAAAAAAGTTGACCAACCAAATCAATTCCCGTTGTCAGTAAGATACCTACCAAAGGTAGAAAAAACAACGGTTATTAGGTAACCACGAATAACAAACTATTGTAAAAGTACCTACTTGATAGATTTGTTTTTTATGAAGATCGAATCAAAGAAATTTGAATTAGGTAGGTATTTAAAAACATTGTACGGATGATTTGAAATAGAAAAATTGCACGCTTTAGACCACAACACAGAATCCACACGAACCTCGTAATTTCATGCAGTTAGAGTGATATCCAGAGAGGACGAAAATTACTGATTCAAATTTCGAAACTGAACGAAAATGTGTTCATATTTGTTATTACGTGGTATATATAATTTATCCGTAGATTTCAAGGTTCATCTAGCAATTCAAGATTATCCGAACAAATGAAAGATTCCACAAGCTTCTTTTGAGAGAATATCACAATAAAATTCAGGAGGATTTCCGAGGTTCTTGGTCTTTGAAACTCTATTGACCTGGTGGGGTAAACATTGGGGAACTAGTTTTGCGAAGAAAAAACTAGACGAGTTTTCACGTTCCTGTGTCGTTTTCTTATTGGTCATAGCTATTCGTACCCATACTTCGTCACTTATGACGTAGGTAATGAGAAGAGATTTCGACCAGTACTTTGTAGCTACATACTAATAACAAGAAGGAGAGTAAATATGAGTAATTTTTGAAGACCAACAGTCTGATTTGATAGACATCTATCAAATACCTACGGATTCCTCTTGAATTTTTCGGGATTTCACATATTCTCTAATTTGATGGCATTTTCCGACACAAACATCTAATCACCCCATTGTATTGTTTAATTTTCTCAAACATTTTCAATAATAATTTTAGCCACAGAACAGAAACGTTTTGATACACATTCCACAAACTGTATTCACTCGATTGGGGTTCCTTGATCCACAGAACACCTTTGATAACCTTCAGATTTAAAGTGAATTTCGTTATTTTGAAGAATAATCTTTGTCTCTACTTTTGGTAACTATTTAATTCTTGGACGTCCAAAATTAATTATTATAAAGAAAGACTTTTGTTCAATTTAGGAGCTAGACATTTGGCCCGTTATGGGAATTGCGAATCATGTATAGAGTGGGATAATTTCAATCCATGTAGGGGGTTCTAGGGTCATGAACATCTTGAACTACATTCTGGACTTTTTTCAGTAGGGGAAAAATGTAAATTTCGTATGATCAACAATTCCAATTATACGCAAAAGTTTAGATTTTTGTTGGGAAAATCTTGAATTTAGGTATATAGATATATACGGATAACCTTGAGATTGACGGGAAAATAATACATACACGTCATAATACAAAATTTTGTTGTGAGTAGTAAATGTCGCTAAGCTTGGCGTACCCCTTTTCGTCGTTGTAGGGCAGTTGGTTCTCTTTCTCCACTTCGGTGATGGTCACTTCCCCCTGATCAGAGCTCTCCCTCCTCTTTGTCGTCGTCGTCGTCTTCTTCACTTTTCGGACTTTCCTTTCGGAAAACTGCATCTGCACATCGACGTCCGCCATTTTACGCGATTTTAATTTTTTGTAAATGAAATGGAATTTGGATCAAAACCGAAAAATGGAGGTTTCTGGGCGGGATAAAACGGGGTCTTATAATTGACGGTTAGAGATCGACAAATGACTGATTACAGACGGGGCGGTTCGTACGGGAGGCTGGAGAGCGTCTCGTTCGTTCGCTGTTGTGTGACTGAAGTGCCCCCGACCTTCTCGCCGGGTGCCGCCCCCTACCCGATGCGCCGGCCGGTCCTCCCCGCCCCCACCGCCCCTCAGAGCTCCATCCCGCGGCTCTGCTGCCACCGATTCTATTAGGAGATGAGTGACCGATAACTCGTAGAATTTATGTTCAAACAAAAAAAAAAAAAAAAAAACGTTCCACTCATGCACCATGCGAGTTGATGAGCGCATTTTCAAAGAATGATTTTGACCGACTTGGTTGATGATTTTTATAGGAAATTGCACGAATATACTATATTATGTCCCTATGTTAAAGATGGTAATTTACATCAAAAACCTCAAAAAACATGTTTTTTTTTTCAAAGCGATTTTCGACTGTAAATGTTCAAAATTTGAACCCTTGGGAGTACTCCTGTGAAATTCTGGCCAACGAACTCATCCTTCTTTTAATTTTATTGAAATTTCTTCAGAACTTTAGGCTTAGAAACTAGACTTTAGAATTTTCGTTCTAACCAAAAATTTATTGTTGATTTGAGACACACAACTCAGTTCTTAGGTGGAAGAGTAGTAAATTTGTGGGGCTGTAAACTTTCTATTCTAATCAAAATACTCTGCCAAGTGGAAAGGGCATATCGCGTCCATGAAAATTTAAAATAAACTTAAGGCAGTAAAAACGCTGCAAATTATTACACAACGGTTTATTATT
>JAEMON010000008.1:10155167-10166004 GCA_030264115.1 Lygus lineolaris | reverse complement strand
CATTCGCCCACACCCATGACGTCATTATACTCTCCCAACCATCTTTAAACATCGACTTTCAACTTCATCTCGTTTTTCACTGAATTGTGAATCACCAGCCTCACTGAACACAACCTCCCGAACCAATCATTTGATAACCGAAGGTATCTCGCACTGACGTCCTTCTCGTCAGCCTTATTTTTTGCTCAGCATTGTCTCGCCCACTTCATTTTTTCCCGTACGGACCATGCTCTTGATGTAGAAATGCGTGATGGCAATTGAATCCTCTCTAAATGTGGTTTCCTGAATAATGGATAGTGGTATTCCAGTGGGTCGGAATTATGCATTTTCGGACTCATCAGCGCCCTTGAAAACTCCGACTACCGCAATTTTCAGCTCGACATTTTGTTCAGTTTCGTCACAAAACGTGTGATATGACGTTACGGTATCACCCCCGCGGTTGATGACGTATGCGCATCACATCCTCTACGACCCGTTATCTACTTTCGATCAATGGAATATCTACCATCATATTCCACCTCTTTGGAAAGCTCTCATCGACATCTTTCTGTCAACCCATTACTCATTTACTAATATGAACGATTCATAATATAAACTCGCCCACCTTTCTGCCATCACCACTTGAAACTTCTAGTCCATCTAAAATAAAAATACCCACTCATTTCTCTTCACCCTCAACCCCCACCTAATATACATTATGTTGGCTAGCTAGTTTACCGATAACATTCTAATTTCGCCATCAGTATTGAGCAAAGCCGTTTTCGTGGAAGCTCCTAAATTGTACGTTATACTCGTATAATCATTAGCAATGCTACCTTACTTGAGATTATCAGGCCCACTGATCGGCTAGTTTTGGTTGAAGTAACTAGTTTACTCTCCTTGATCAAGCTAAAAGCACTTTTGATGGCAATCTGAGATCCCTGGCATGGCTGCCATGAATAAAAGTAGCAGTATCACCAGACTGTAGCCATATCAGCAGGCTATGGTTTTGGTAGCCGTATCTGTGAGCTATAGTTTCGGTATAATAAGGAGACGTACTGTACCTACGGACATTTTTTACTTTTTGGAAGTTAATTATGTTGTCACATGCAAAGGACTGTTCATTTTCCAAATACAGCGGGTGTGATATACTTAGGTACAACGGACCGCCATTTTTAATTCCAGTACTGGATACAAATCAAAAGTGATTTCACCAAAGTGAAAATCGGGAAATAGTCACATGACAACGAACACCCATGATTGTGATTCGCCCTTTAAACATAGAAGATGACAAAAACCAGTCATAGTTTGAGAGCAAATTTAGTTAGTTTCGCCCTCTAAACAGTGAAAACAAAACTTACCTAATAAAAACTTTCCAATCAGTCTTGACGAGCTGGGATAACGAGTGGAACTGCAGAACGCTAACTACTTCCACTGGTTCCCCTCCTCCCGAATTATTCCGATTAGGTCCTTAGGTGCAAAAGGATATTGCGATACTACTGATATGACTCAGATATTGATACTTTTCCGATACCGGTTATTTTCGAATCGATACTTTCCCTCCCATTTGATACCAGATCATTCGAAAGTTTTCTTTCTATGCCGATACTGAGAGGGTGGAGGAGCGGGTACCACCACGGAAGTATTAGGAAGATCCAGTGTATAGATGCCTATGGAAGTTCTTTCTACTTACATGAGTATCGCATAACAGTTCAGCATTCATCCTGAGTCCAAAGGGTACATTCATCATGATATTGAATAGATATCGCACGTCGCTATCACTATGTATGTCATGTGAAATATCGACTTCCATGATTAGTAGGTGGATAGGTACTGCTATGATATAGGTAGGTATCGAAAAAGGTATCGATACTGTCTACTTTGGTATTCCTTTGACAATGGTATCGATACTTGAATGGTATCGCAACACCTTTGATACTGATATCGATAGGGGATATCGCACCATCCTTGGTACAACTGTCCGCAGGTACAGCATCTTCCCCTGCCTATAATTATAGTTTGGCTCATCCACTAGGCTTCAAACTCATCTGACACCCATTCCGGTCATACAATCTGCTTTGGTTTAATGGTATTAGTCTTTCCCATCGGAAACCCGATATAAATACGTACCTACAATCCGCTTTTTGGTTTCTGCCGACCGCCCATCGTTGGATTTTGTTATCGGACGGTTGTTCGGTTGAACCCATCGCCGCCCGCTTTTATTCGGCCCGATTGAGTTATCCGATCACTGGCGCGGAATCATGAAGAGGAACCCCCAGCTGCAGAGAGACGGAGAGGGTAGTTTGAAAATGTTTTCTTTCGATATCCATCCCCACGAGCGTAGAAACCCCGTGTTTTCTCTGGTCTACCACGCTGTGGGTTCGATTTCTCGGCAGTTTCAGAGAGGAAACGGGGAATTTCAGGGCAAGTGGTGAGTCGCAGGGATAACTGGGTACCCACCGCCTGAGATCTTGATTTTTTTTTCTCCTTTTATGTATTTTTTCCCCGAACGGGAAGTTCAGTCGGATGTTTGTGCAATTGATTCCGGGACCTTGACCTTCACCAGTGGAAGTAGGATTTGTGAGTGAGACTGCGACGCGTCTGGGTTCAGACCCCAGGCCCGATCAGATTCGAATTTGCATACACGAGAGGTGTGGACCGGAATCGGTGAGGTTGTAGCATACCCACAAACAAACTAGACAGGACTTCACTATATTTCCCTCCAGAGGGTTATTGAGACTCAGCCATCAACTTCCTTGTCTTTTAAAACTTCAGTAGAAGAATTTCCAATTATCAGATCATACCACCACGAGGATGTTATATGAAGAGATGTAAAAATTAGTTAGTTAGGTACCTGCAGTCAAATATAAGCTAAAAAAATTGATTTCTTTGTTCCATTATTTAATTTCCTTTCACAGCCTGCGTCGACAAATATGATGAACCATTAATACTTATAGGCTTTATAAGGATGCCCTTGTGAGAATATACCTAATAGTAGTTTCATAGGAAGGAACGAATCAAAATTAATAAAGAAACCTATGTAGTTGTTAGAAGAGTGTTGACCCCCTCAATTTTTATCCGATTTTCAAACTTAATTGTGCATTTTGATCAGCTCAAAGTTGAGTGATTTTATGTATAATTGCTCGGGTGAAAAAATGAAGGGAGGAGTGGAAAAATCAGGCTAAAAAATTGTAAAGCTCCATTTGGTGCCTGCCTCGGTTGTGTTGATGTCTGATGTTACGGTTAGCTATTAAAGACATATCAACGATTATTGAACATCTTCTAGAGCAGTAGGTATTTGAAAAACTGTGTATTTATAAAAATATTTGAATGTATATAAAAGTATGTATCAATGTAAAGTCGAATAGTGGCGAACAGCTCAAAATGTTTAACCTTAACGGCTTGATAACACTGTCCAAAGTGTTATCATAAGGACTTAGGTATATCCAAAAGTATATAAGTATGATGAAGTATCTATCCAAATTAGTGAATGTCTTCTTCAATTTTTCAACAAGACGAACTAGAATAAGAATTTCTAACCAAAATCACACAGTCATGTTTCATCAGTTTACCAAAAGATTGTGGGGACAGAAAATTTCTAAAACAAAAGTTTTTCAAATATATATTATATTTAAAGGAAAGTCCACAGCACAACATACTAAAAATACAACATCAAAAGAGGGGTACATATTTGACAAACATGGGTGCACACGACAACGATGCACCTAATAAACATATCACTATTTACAAGAGAGTAAGAGGCATAACAGACTCATTCTAAAATGAAACCACAGAAACAATCAATTCCACTATCCTACTTAGCAGCTATATCTCTACATTATATCGCCAAAAATTCTAAATCAATCAAAATATGGCGTAGGTTAAGAATGTAAGAACGGTTAAGCGTTCCACGCAATATTTACAGTGGATAAATTGAAGGGCAAGGTTTAAAATACACTATTACCTAGGATCTTGAATATTCTCAGTGAGGTTGAATTTTCTTGTAGGAGGGACACATTTTCAATTTTACATGCCCACACAATGATAAAGTCCCTCAACAAACCAGAGTCAATTTAATTTGTTTATCGTCAAAGAAGGATCATTTGGAAAATATTTTTTAATGCAGCTATTCGAGTGATGATTCCAGAATAAGTGATATTTTTTTCAAAATAATCATGCATGGAAAACAATACGTGCACTCGTGGACGGATCATCAGTATCAAGAATGGCGTCCACGAGAGGCCACAAAACCATCTAATTTCAATAAGGGAATAAAGACGTGTTCCCTGTTCGTAAACGTATCTGATTCCACAACCCCAACAATGCTGATAGTAGAATAACAAAAGGGTAACTCATGCAATGATTCTGGTCCAATCGTGACAGTACGAGGGAATATAGGTACATACGTATTGCATACAATTTGATCAAGCACGTTTTAAGAAGCTGGCTAACTTGGCGGGCTTTCGAGATCGGTTGTTCAGAACGTAAGCCTAAAATTGTTTATAAGGAGAAATTAAGGTCTATGGTTGGTCATTCAACTCGTCGTCGTAATGCTCATCACCTATCAAGATAGCTTTAGTTTCATCTATACAGACGGAAACAATATCGTCAAGTGTCTTATTTCATCCTATTTCACTTAAAAAAGTCAATCCAAACCACTAGATATAGATATGGTTGAAACCAGATAATATTAATGAGTAATATTACTATTACCAAAACGTTTAATTGATTCACACAATTAGATATTTTTGAATATTACTTGAAACCACTATAAATAACCATAATTAAATCAACAGTCTGCTCAGCTTCGGAATCCGGCTGAGAAATCCTTAAATGCCATCCTTCAATAATAATAATAAAACTGCTGACAAGATGTTTTATTGTTTGTTTTTATTTATTTATTTATTTTAAATGTCTACTTGAAATGGAAAAGACTACTGGGATTATAGGCAGGTAATTATGTGTCTTAAAAATTATTGATAAAATAAATGTAGGTCCTTACTTTCAAGTTCAAATTCAAAGATACACAAAAAGGTTTCATTTGGGATGAGTCAGTGATCGCAAAGAAGATTCTATAAAGCCTTTTGATATTCGGTCGTCTAAGCCAACAAAGATAGGCGGCGAGCCGAAAGGGGTGAATATTTTCTTTGGGCCAAGAACAAAGACTGTCAAACGTGAGAATAGTTATGTGGCGAGATGCCAAAGCCTGCACTGCAGTGGTGGGTGTCAATGCCTTGGTTTTTGTTTTTGTTTTCTATATAAGGGTTCAGGTACCTAAGGAAAGTTGGACACGCCATGCACTCGCACAGCAATCAGTCCCTTACCCAGAAAGCTTTGTCCGGTGAAGTCGATGGAGCTTCTTGCACGTTTTCCATGTCAGCAGATCGGTTCTGGCATGGTGTGACATTGATTACATCTCCTTCATCTATAGAAGACACACGTCGTATTTCTTGTTGCACTTCACTCGCGGACTTGCGTGAATCGGTCGTGGATTCGGTCGTTCGATCATCCCCCGGCGTCTTTCGTGTTTTGTCGGTTTGATGGACATTTTCAGCAGAATGTATTGGAACGGATACTAAAGTGTTTGTTGCCTCGTTTGATCCAACAAGCTTCCGAACGGGGTTATCGCTGATTTGAAAGTCCCTGACTTGTGTATCCATCTTCAGATCACCCTGCCTCGTTATCACTATAGCATTATCAACTCTTTTTTCCCCAGCGACTGGCTTCCCACAATCAGCCATTGATGCTGATTCGGTATCGGTCGGTGACTTCAGTGATCCAACTAGCTCCTGATCTAGGGCTTCATCGACCTGCGGACCCAAGTTCAAAGGAACTTTTGGTCCCGCATCTCTCGTAGGTTTTACTTCCCTCTCATCAGAGGAGTTTGCTCTTGACGGTGAATTGGTAATTTCATATTTATCACAATCCATAACTGAAGTTGAAGAGCTTAACTCATTTCCAGTTGTTCTCTGAGCCGAATAGTTGTTATCATTGCCAGTAGAATCATTTGCATGCTCTCTAGTGTCATCAAGATCTAGGTTCTGAGGCTTGCTAGATTGGGGCTTTTCACTGATAATTTGTTCTCGTTCATGTACCTCTGATTCATCACCGTCCATTATGGATGCAGACACAAGCTCGGTTTCAGTTGCTGTTACAGAATCTGTACTATTATCTAACCCGACATAGTCAATAAGTTGAGGATTATGCGTTATTTCATTTTTAGGATCCACCCGTGATAATTCCGCAGAGTTGTCATTCTGAACCTCTTTATTTACAACGATAGTTTCACCATCAATTTCTCCACCTCTGTCAGAAACCGATGCGGGTTCAACCAGTTGACTATCTGTGGCAATCTCCGCCAACCTATGTGTGTCGTATTCAACACTAACGATCGCAACAGCATTGTTATCTGATTTCAACGAAGCCGAAATCGGTCTGTCTTGGTCTCCCGAAACTGGGGTCTCATCAAGTGCAATGATTGCATCGTTTTGTAAACATGTGGACTTTTCTGATCTACTACAAGTATTTAAAACTATCTCTTCCTGAATATTGTCACTAACGATTGATTTTAATAGAGATCCACCTTCATTCGATGAGCGAATGTTTTCTTGATTGCATAGGTCATTTTTTTCAGTTGTCTTGTTATTGAAAGGTTTCTGCCAAGTGTTTCCTGTATCCACCTCACTAGAATCTAGTATAAGCCGCTCCTTTGCTGACTCCAATTCATTGGTAACTATTACACCTTTTAGTTGATCTGGTAGTATCAGCTCCTTGGAAATCGCGGGTTCCTGGTCCAATGCCCCAGCTCCAGAATCATGCATCACAACCTCTAACGATGTATCAACAATACTTTCGTCTGTAAGTGTCGAAGTTAGGAGTTCAGGAATGAAGATTCTGGACTCTCTATTGACATCTCTTGACTCAGGTGAACTAGCAGCATCCATAACATCATCAGTGCCTGTGAGCATAACGCTACCGCCACTTAATGTGCCACGAGTTGTTTCTCCTTCCGTGTTTGTGCACAGACCATGATTTCCAAGTTCATAATCAACAGCGAATTCCTCTAGAGGTTCCAATTCGTCCCCTTTAGGTGAAAACGCTGCGATTATCTCAATATCCCGTATTTGATTTACAGGAACAGAACAAGGGATTTCATTGACTTCATCACTAGAATCTAGTTGGTCTCCAGCGTCTCTCTTTTTTGGGGTAGGTCCAATGTCAACGACGGTTTGCACGCACTCTGTGATGATAGTGGTAACGCTGTTTACACTATCATCTTCCTCCGAGGAGGATGAAGTTAGAATTGGGTGCGATTTGTTTATGTCCATTTCGATTTCAGCGGGAGAATCTAATGCACTCAAACATTTGGTTAAAGGAGTCTCCATGACTTCTTGAGAAGCATCAGACACCTTTACCATTCGGGTCTTCTGAACAGGACTGTCCGTTTCCGTTTCTCGCACGACTGGTACGGAATCAGGTTGTGGCAGAGAAGTAATAGCACTTGTAGAAAGTTGTTCACTGGTTCCAATAGATTCAATGTTATGTTCTTCAACTTCTGACAATACATCACGTAGTTTCTCGTCAAAGCTGTTACCACTCAAGGCTGCAGGTAGTGCTGTTTCATCAGTAGACCGATGAGTAATATCTGACCTATTATTACCATGAGCAACTACCACCTCCGTTTCAGTCGCTCGCAGTTCATAGAACTGTTTATCATCTTGTTCGGCTCCTGCTGCAGTACAGTGTTCGGGAAATTCACTCAACACATCATCCTTTTCACTCGAATCTTTCTTGATAGATTCAATCACACCATCACTATTACCTTCCGAAGTATCATTCGTTGAACTCAAGTCTTGATGGCTATTCGATAACTCTCGGCACAAAATTATATTATTAGTCGATTTGATGAGCTCTTCAATGCTTTCTTGCCTTTCAACAGGTGGCGCGTTTACTACCCCATTTTCTTGAGATTTTGTTTCAGGAACAAAAAGTAAACTATTGGTTGATTGAATCAGTTCAACAATGCTCTCGCTATGTTGCAGCGTCGGTCGCGTACGATCAGAAAATACAATATTGTTCGTTGATTCAATAAGTTCAACTATGGTTTCAGGGTGTGTAAAGGTCTCGGGCTCGTTCAGTTTTGATGGGTCGCCATCGTTATGTACTGAAGAAGAAACTTGAATTTCTGACAAAGATCGATGCGTCTCGGGGTGTATTTGATGCTGAGTTGTTTCAGGGACTGACAACTGCGGTTGAGGTAACAGATTAATGGCATTTCCTGGAAGAAGTACATTATTATCTGAGTCAATGAGATCAGAACTATCGTCAGTATCGTCTTCTACTAAAATTTTCCGATCGTTCACCGGAATATCTGCCTCTTTACAGACACTCAACACTTCTAACGGTTTCGATTTATGTTCTTCGTCCGCCAGAATCTCACTAGAAAGTGAAGATGATGGCAGTTCACTTCCATAACTGACGGTAGTTTCAGACTTTGAAACGGATCTCTTTTCTCGAGTGTATTTTTCGGAGGACTCCGATGAGTCATATTCATCTAGCCCCGTTTCAACTGAAGAGTATTTAATTAGCCGTTCAGCCGGTTTTAGGTCAACTAAATCTGCCTCAACAGCCTCGGACGCCAAAAGAAGTTGTTTTTCTGGCACGCGTTCAGCATCTTGTCTAGGTTCATTGATAGGAGCAAATGTGTCGTGCGAGCAGGGTTCTGGTGGAGAGTTGAATCTTTGAGGCACCCGCGAATGTTCGGTGGGAAATTCTATGCAGCTTTGGACGACTCCGCTCAGAATTTGGGTGACTTCTTCTGAAGTTTCGTCTGAAGATATGTCTTCTTCAATGAGAATTGCGGATACAGCGCGTTCCAGCTGAGCAGAATCAAAGTGTTCTGAGCATCGCCTGCTGACATGATCGTCATCTGGTACGTCGAAGCTGGAATGGGGAGAAGAGAGTCCAGAACGTTTCTTGATGACGTGCAATCCTTTAGGGACGTCCCCTGGCCAACCTATGTCCGCATGGCGTATAGTTCCTGTTCCAACGTCTACAACTAAACGTCTTTTTTTCCTCGTGGTATCCAAAGGTAGAAATGATTCCCTGATATGCTGCACGCTCGATATCGCTTCCAAGACCCCCACGCACATCACCAACACGGAAAGCATCAACCCCATGGCACCCGCGGTTTTCCGTCACGAAAAAATAATTGGACTTCCAAACTCCCTCTTCAGGAGACAATGATGAATCTACCTAATTGAAAGAAAGTCGGACTCCGGCCAGTTAAAGCAATGGGTCGAAGAGATGGGTCATGTCCAAAAATAGTGGGAGGGGATGGGATGGGGACCCGCACTGCGTCTATCACAATACAAGACTGCAAACTCAAAGGTCCTAATCCGGCGGGGGGTACCGGGTCGTGCCAAAACCGTCACGACTGCCGACCTTGCTAAACCTCTTGGCACTAAGGTAGTGTTCGGCTCGGTTTCTACGGTAGCCGCCCCAACATTCCCTCACTCCTCACCGACCCGATAAAAATAAATAAAAATATTCCAGATTTCCTGATTAGACGCGCGAAGGGCGGGGAATATTAATAATCCCCCGTCCATAGATACAAACTGGTTGAATCCTCCTGGCATAGAGTATCCCATCCTCAGCATGGAGTATGTTCTCGTACTTACTTTGCTATGCAATCCAAACTTTTAAACTCTTTCTCATTCAAGAGTGTAGAAGCTAAACTGAATTCAACTGCCACTGTAAATCGTACTTACATGCCATTCTCCAAGACGTGGAGGGAATTGATCAGAACCATTCTAAGGAGGTTCCAGAGAATGGATTTTTCAGCATATTTCAATATTCTTTCCTTTCACCGATCAGGTGGGCTGACGAAAGTAATAATATACGAAAGAAAAAAAGGCATTTGATAACAGAGAACACAGCTACTCAAGCGCTAGTTGTGGCTTTCAATTTGCGGAGAGACAATCGTAAGAAATTCGGTTCACACACGATCTCGAACCGAGCCAACAGTATTTTCGAAGAGTCAATATTTTTGGTTTAAAAAAATTTGGTTTCATGACTGTGTCTCCCCCTCTCTGTGTCTATAGATGGACAATTCGTTGTACCTGGCAAAACTTATTCAACCCGATTTTGTTGAAAATTATCAGCGATCGTGTGGGTTAGTCCCAAGACGGTACTCTGAATTTCATTTTAGTGGGATCAATGGTAGCGTCCGCACTGTGTGCAAGCAAAAAACAAAGTCTTCCAAAAACTGATTTCTCACGAACTGATAGCTCGGATTTTTCTCAAATTCGCTGGGTATAATAATATGAAGGTTGGTATCTGGGTGACAACCGGAAACATTTATTTGTAATAGCAACAGAATGAGGCATTACGCATGCAAAAATTGGCTACGTAAACTTCCATGAATATTGAGGGGGATTCCTAATGATGTTTGTCAGTTTTGAAAAATCCGTAAGAATATTTTTATTTTGTGATATTCTACAAATCCCAGCGGCGTATTTATTTTGATCGAATTACTCGTATTTGATGATGTCCCGTCGCCGAAGCCGCCTGTTCTGAAATATGATAGCCTTGCGAAGCTGGAATAAAACCGCGGTTTGGCGAGAAACTAGAACGTCCCCGATCTTTCAAAATACTTGTTCGAAAATATAGTTAGATATCTAAATATACATTATATTTGGTTTATATATATCTCGACGCGCCCTGCCGTATTAAAAGCCAGAAACTCCTATGAGTGCCAAAATGGAAAGCCGGGCTGTCATGCTAGGTACCCACAAAAACTAAATTCAACTGTCATTTTAAATTATTAAAGCGGTATGAACAATAACTAGGGGTGCAT
>JAEMON010000008.1:10134786-10146825 GCA_030264115.1 Lygus lineolaris | reverse complement strand
TTTCAAGAGCAAGGAGAAGCGTCTAAAATCTATTGTACCCGTGCGAGCACTGGAAATCGGAGTTAATTATAACAACTGTCAGATAGTCTTTAGGGCTGATATTTCTATTCCAATCAGGTTAGATCGGGTCACTGAAGCTGAATGCTTCATTCAATTTCCTATACAGCGCCTTCTCCTGTAATTCAGGAGATGGAAAATATATCAATGAATGGGACGCAGGGGTGGAGCCCTCTTATCTGCAATTCTCACAGCCAGTTGCTTTCCAAGCTGTCAATATCAAAGTGACAATATTGTATAGTGAAAAGTGGGTTTCCATGACCGTCTCTCACAACAATATCATCGACTGCGAATGAAATTAAATTTAAATCGAAAGTAGTATAATTGAAAGTGTTATTGAATCTTGTTTCTAGGCCATCGACAGCAAATACCTGATAAGAAGGAGGTACAGTAATTTCATTAGTAACAAATGAAATAAAAACGTCGAATTCTCCTCACTCCATACAATTTGAAGACTGCTTAATATTGCGAGATTTTTCTATAGATGCTATGTAAAAATAGTTATGTCTATCGCGATAGTGTTTCGTTTGAGTTGTGTGTAGTAACGAATCCAAAAATAGAATAAAGAAAAATCCGTCAGCATTCAAAAATAAAATAAAATAAAACAGAAACAAAACAATGATGATGATAGAGATTGATACCTAATAAAGGTACGTTTCTTCTTCTTCCCGATGCATCGAGTAGTAACGAATGATTTGTCGAACCTTTGTATTCCAAATGGAGCTGCTTCGCCCCGTGCGACATTGATTGTGGTGCTCAACGACTGATTCATCAATAATACTGTTCCACCATACAATCGCTACTCACCTTCAGTCATGTTTCGACGACTACCGACTGTCATGATAATTTCTCGAGGCCAATGTACCTTTTCGGTTCAAATTCGTGCTCGAATGCATTATTATTAACTCCAATCATGTATAAAATCCTCATTTAGTTTTGTGCAGAAAATGATGCGCCTCTCTCACTTGGAAGAATAGATATTGACGAAGAAACACTATAGAACACAATTTTCGAACATTCAGAGGTGGCTGGTTGAGAAAGAGATTTACATGCGATCAGGATATTCGTAGACAAGTAAGTTGAACGTGGGTTTCAGAATGACCTAAGAGGGACATCGCCTACTCCTGTCTCTCGCCATTAGTCACTTCAAGTCCGCAAGAATAATTTCTATTATTTATGGCCATTTTACCCTGAATGTAAAAGTGCTAGATGCAAGTAGTAAGTACACAATAGTAACCCTCATAATGATGAACCCCACAATGTGATCCCTCAATGTGATCGATCTTAGATATACATAGCTATGCTCAATTCAACTTTGACGTACATATAAGTTCGAATAATGTTGTGTGAGAACATAAATTACATAATCTAATTAGTCAGCCAATTCTATGGAGAAAACCAACAGCAATTCTGGTGAGACTTACTGCCTGATGGGAAGTTCAATAAATAGGCGGTTGGGGGAACTGTACTACATTAAAACTACACGATACCGAATTGAAAAAATGTAGTAAATTTTTTTAGAGTTTTCACTTTTTTATTGATGCATTGACAATAAATGAAGCACGTTAACCTCATAAATGATGAAACCTCAACTGACCAGGATGAGTCAGCCGCCCTCTTTGAGAAATTTTTTGCCAGTGTCTATACTCCCAATTCATCACCACTGCCTCCATATGAGTCGCCATTTTCGAAGAAATCCGTCAACTTCTCGGAGTTGCATGTGTTGGTGGATCAGGTTGTGACGGAGTTGAGTTGTCTTGATGTAGTGAAGGGAGCAGGTCCAGATGGAATCCCACCATTGGTCTTCTCGAGATGTTCGTCGGCCCTCGTTGATCCTCTATACATTATATTTAATGCATCTTTCACTGCTGGATCAGTACCTGACTCCATTAAAAAGAGCTTTATTGTTCCCATTCATGAGAGAGGCGATCGGAAGGAATGTACGACACAGCTTCGTCCAGAATATTCCGATGCCCAAGGCCTACGAGAGTCTGGTATGTGATGTTCTGCCACCGATGATTGACCCACTACTCCACCCTAACCAACACGGATCCCGTATAGGAACAGGTCGGTCACCACCAATCTGTTGGTTGAGAGATAGATCACAACTGGGTGTAATATACACCGACTTCTTAAAAGCGTTTGATAAGGTGGACCATATGCTTCTTTTGAGCAAATTGGAGCACCTTGGAATCAACGGCAGTTTGTTGAAATGGTTTGCGAGCAACCTAAAGACAACCGCATGCAATATGTTCAGATTGGTCCTACTCCATCCAGAGGATTCAAATTCCTCAGGGGTCCCACGTGGGCCCAATATTGTTCAATATCTTCACATATGATCTGAATGATGAGCTAGGAATGTTCACAGTCTGTTTTTTGCAGAGGATCTCAAATCTCATATTTGTTCCGGTTGGATCGGTTGACCACAGTCTGATGCTACAACGAGCACTAGAAGGACCTCTGGAATGGTGTAAAAGGAGTGACATGCTACTGAATATTGAAAAGTGTTACTGTATTTCACTTACAAGGATGGGGAACCCCATTGTGTTCAATTGTACAATCGAGGACCATTCCCTTCAACGAGTAAAGCAATTACGAGATCTCGTACGTGATCTTGGAGTAATAATGGATTCTGAGTTGACATTCGTTCCTCAGATAGAAGGGATCTCTTCAAAAGCACATCGCCATTTGGGCTTTTTCTGGAGTTCAGCTAGGGATTTCAAGCAAATCCAGGTATTTGTGAGGCCAGTAATTTCGCCAGCATAATTTGATCCCCATAATGGTGCAGTGGAAGTTCCGCCGAATGGTTTTTTCAAGTTCCGTTTGGGAAATCATGTTCTCAGCGGAAGATTACGTCATTCCTCACAACGCACATTGACATTGTTGGGGCTGGACACCCTTGAGAATAGAAGAAGACTTGTTGACATGATTTGTCTCCACAGGGTCATGCATGGAGCTGTCGAAGCACCAGACTTTCTCGCCGAATTGGACTTCCGTGTTCCCCACAGATCAACGCGCAGCGCCAAGGTGTTCGCAATGCCGCATTCAGAAACGAATTATGCGTTTTACTCACCCCTCCCAAGGATCAGGGACTGCGAATCGCCTTGCAGTGGATATATTCAACGCCAATTTTTCGAAATTCATTCGTTCGAGAATTCGTTCGAATTAGTTAGCGCATTGAGAAACGCTTAATGCACTATATTCACATTTTCAATGAGGATTATGTTTATCTAACTAAAATGAGGTAAATATATTATAATTTATAGTAATTACATGGCCGTAATAATGTTAATGTTAATATTGATATATCGTGGCGAAATAATTATATAAAATTTGTAATTGGGTTTTTTCCGTTAATTGAATAAATAAACAAACAAACAACCAACCAAACAAATAAATAAATAATGTTTGGAGAATGGCTTCTTCACAAACAACTACCTACTTCCGCAAGAATTTATTGCAAAAGAGTTAAGGACTGAGGGGTGCAGGGGGGCTTGCCCCCCAATGAGGCCACAGGCCCGAGTTTATCATTATTATTATTTATTAATTTACAAATGTAGGTGTTTCATGCGAGTGCATGGTAATAAGAGTACACGGACGTACGAACTGCGTTCCATTCTCTAGCTTGCGATATTTTCATAATAGAAAAAATGTTAGACGGTTAGGAAGTCCTCTGTTACCTTCATCCGTTTCATCAAAGTAAACAAATTATTGTTGTATCCTAAAAGTTCTCATTTACCGATAAGAACATTTTGTGCGGATCTTCAAGAATTCCTCAAAAAAGGAATTACGCCACTGATCGAATTCCCAGACCCGTATTCCGAGAGTGGAACGAATTCCCTTCAATAGGAACCTTGTTAAGGCTAAAGGGAACACCAATTATGCAAGAAGAGAGAGCTTTTCCCCGGGAAAACGCGATACAAAGTTTGCTTGCTGTATGTGTCGTACCTACTTACAACATTTTTTCGAAAGTGTACACGGTTCTACACAGAATAACCGGTTCAACGATCTTTTGGTGCATTCTGTGAGAGAAACGGTCCCTCCCAAGGTGTAAGATATACCTTGTGTTGTATTAAATACTCGTATCGATGTCTTTGGAATAATGGACCTTGTCAACTAGACAATGGACTAGACATGGACTAGTCAAACCTTGGTCAAGGTTCGCGTAGGTACCACGATAACCGATTGACATACGAGTACCTACCTACTAGGGACCCCAACTGACATAGGTACCTATTTCCTCAACGAACGTAAAATATTTTGGTCTAACACATTATTGATGACCTTCAGCATAAAAAATAGGCATTAAAAACATTATATCATCACCATTTGACTATTGGTTGGATGGAGATCAAAATTCCGTCGTGAGACAGTCAAATGAAGGGGAATAAGATCGATGTTGTGTTCTTGCATTTGGCAATGCCTAACTTGGCATAGGAGTTGTTAACCAGAAAAATAAGCATTTCTGAAAACTCGCCAAGACAGGTACCAAGGGTTCATTACTCTGTTGGGAGTACCTACTAAATAATTAGATACGATAAAAATCTGACTCCAAAGAATTTAAGTAGGTTTCAACAAAAATTGTATTAAGAAAAAATGAAATTGTACCGAACGAAATCAAAACAGTTAGTAACGAGATTTTTGGAATCAACTAAACTTGAATTTCTTGAACACATGATTGAAACATAATTTTGTGAAAACTAAACTGTAGCATCCGCTACAACTCAATTGGAATTCACAACCTTACGATTCAACAAATTTTGTTGATGAGGAAGAATGGTCTAGAAACTGGAAATCAACGTTGACAAATACCACCACCAAGTGACAAGCCACTCTTAGTGGCAGCTATAAACGTTTTCGCAAAATTCAATCACAGAAACATTACTAATATCAGAATTTGATAGATCAACGCAAACGTACCATTCATATACAATCCCAAGAATGATCACTGAGGCTATACGAGGAAATAATGCAAGGTAATAATGTCCGCAGCGAAAAGCCATTCACAGACAGGTGGATGGGGTCACTCAAGCAACTAGATTCCGAAGTTGATACTTATAGAATGAACTCTAATCTATAATATAATATAGTTGGTACCTACCACAATAAAGTCCAGAATGACTAAAATGAAAACGGCATCTTTTGTTGTTGTGATTGAGTTTTGAGAATGAATTATACGTGTAGATGTAGGCATAGGTAATGTAGGTGTAGGTCCAAGAAGTACATACCTCAAGTCTTAGGTAGACAATAGTGTTGGTTCTGTAATTACTGTAATATACTATTTACAACGAAATTTACATTAACACTAGAAAAAATCATAGACTTGCGTGTCAGACAAAAACATTATTTATGTACATTATGTTAATACGCGACAGTTTCCAGCGAAAATTAACGGGGAACCAGGTAGGAATTGGGAAAGAGAATGAATGGAGGATTCTAGTGAGTCGGAATTTTGCATTTTCGACTTCAAATTCGGATTCAACACCCTTGAAAACCTCATAGTATACTCATTTTTAGCTCAAAATGTTCATTAGCTTGGCTGTAAAAGGGATGAGAAGATCAGGCTTGACGTCATCTGTTCTGAGGAGAGAAGGGTACCCCGCAGGGGTGGGTGACGTCAACTGTGTCCTTTTTACGGCACTTGTTTTCGCCCACTTCCAATCATCGGATACCCCACGTATAGCACCTTTATGGAAAGTTCTCACTGAAATCCTTCAGTTTGACGAATTAAATGGAACAGCCGGAATCGCCCATTCTACCCTACTGGAGATCCACTGAGCTACTAAGCGCTTGCTCGGGATTCATCGTTTGATGTGGTCACCAGCCTGAAGATCGGGTGCACAGAGAGAAAGGTAGCACGTGAAAACCCTGACCACGAACACGAAACAGTACACAAAGAGACAAAGTGTATTTTAGAAGGTGGGCCGGAACTTTGTGGAGTGGAAATTAAGTTTATCAAATGCCGGTTGTTAAGTTAGTGTTAATTAAACTTCGGGTAATCTAATTTACCCCTGAACAGCGAGAAAAGAACCATCTTGATTCAGTGAAAGAGGAAGAAAATGTCTTAAACATACGAATTAAAAGTTTTCAGGGTTATTGTAACGCTTCCTCAATAAACTCCTATGAGATAGAAAATATAAAAATTATGTTATCCAAATGATTTATTTATTATTGAAAAAACGCTGCGAATCATTACACTACAATTTTTTACGAGGTGTTCTAATCGTTAGTACAAATTCTCATTTTCAATCCAAAACAAACTTCTTTTTTTTACAAATAGGTAAGTAGGTACCTGAGGTCTCGCCATTCAGCAGTTTACTTATTTTAATTTTCTCTACATTAAGGAGAACCTAGTTTTATTTGCAACATCCTCCGATCCTAATATTCCTGGACGTGTTTCATACCATTTTCCATAAGAGGTAGCAAAAGGAGTATCTGAAAGATTCTTACATACTTTCATAAACATCCCTCAAGCTATTGAGGAAAAAATCCAAAGGATTCCCAAATTGACGTCTTTTGTCCTGTTTACCAAGTACCTATTCCCCCTAATAATATCATGATGATCTCAAAATATTATATTTCAGGAGCTTCCAGTTGTACTAGCCTGGAAATCGCAATATTTTCAACTTACTAGTTAAAGTCACAGTTACATACTCTCACTCACTTAGGTACCCATCCATACATGCACCTGTTTGGAATGTACGAGTAAATGGTTTCATGCAGATCTTGGCTGAGTTCCCAACATTTTTATCAGGCTGATGAAGAGGAATGTCCTCATATCATGAAGAGAGATTGAGACCAAAACAGCAATAAACACGCGTGAACCATACATTGACCATTGTTGACCTTTAGGTAAGGTCAAGTGCAACTCTTGAGCAAGATATATTCAACTGTCAAATGCATATTCCACCCTTTCACCTTTCCAGGAAATGCGAGGATGGTTTAATTGACCTTTAGAAAGGATGACCTTTACGAAACTCTTTCCACTCCAGCGTTAATTATTATATGTTGTAAATTAATGAATTACATTATTTCCCACAGGTCACCCACCGAAACTTCAGTTTCGTGGAAGCAACCATTCCATACACAGGACATAAAAGCGTAGTCCGTAAGGAAAATGGGAGTGAGGATAACAATAATTTCACATCCACTTCAGAAATAAACGGTACAATTTGAATGCAAATTACAGGCTATTATACGGATTAATAAATAGCGGCTACTCGAGCGCTTCCTACTCAATTCTGCCTACTTAAAACTGTTTTGAGTTCATTCATTATACCAAGAGGCGGTATTATGATTTGTGAATTCTTAAAGTTCTGAAAGAGTACAATGCTCGTATAAAGAGAAAATTGTTCATTCACCAAGTATCTTTTTCAACATGCGATCATAATATTATTATCCTTCAAATTCAAGTCCCGTTCAGTGTGTCCGTATTTGATATTTTGTAACATGTTTTCAATGGTAAAATGAGTCAAATTAGAGGCCATGTTACGAGTATAATGGAATAATGATGTTTTCTTCACATTATCGGGAATCAAAACATGAATAATTCTGCGTGCGAATTTCGTGAGTATAGTTTCTTTGAATGGAACTGAGAAGGTACTTTTTTTCTTGATTAGCGTATGTTTTTGGAGCACACCACTGTGGGTGACACCAGGTAGGGCTGACCTGCTTCAAATTTGAATGATACTACCTACTTTAGCCTACAATGATAGTTGATTGTTATATAACGACAATGATTATTATATAACGTTATCTTTGAAGGTCCTACTTATACTTTGGCTCCCAATCAGTTGGGCGGGGGCGGCTTGGGGTTCGTAGACCCCCGTTGAATAAAAATTATATCATAGCTATTCCTGTCTTCACGGCAGACGATTGCTTGTATTCTCAGCTGAGTGGAGGGGTCTTGTTAACAGTCTAATAATAATGAAGCCAAGAGTCTCATTTTAATTTAGTATCTCTGTCTTTAACTGGTTCTATCAACGGGCTTTAAAAGCTATTGAAAAGAAACTGTAAAATTCGTAAATCTTGAAGTTCTTTAGGTTGTTGATCCATGAGTGTCGTGTCCACTTAGCGAACTTTGGTCATGAAATCTATATTACTCAAAATTGTAGTAGGAATAAAATTCAAAATGGAAAGAAAATTACAGAAAAATTCATTAGGTATACCAATAATTGGAAATTTACCTTGGTACCTGATGAGAATAACCATGCCAAGCAAATGCTTAGCATTTGCTCGTGTATATTTATTTCTGAGACTAACAACAAACAGAGAAAAATACCCTTGTAGTAGCGATACAGTTGGGTCGATGAGAAGAATAATCTGAAATGTAGGTCCTTCTGGGTCCCAAGTGGATCCCAAACCCTCGAGTCAGTCATGAGCTGTCGGGAGAGGCAAATGGAAAGAGTTTACTCCCCCGACCACCCCCCAGAAACCATCCCTGGACGGATTTCGGGGTTATGACCGGTCTCTGCCAAGAAGACTCAGCCAGGTTGGGACGAGAGGTATGGCTCCAAACCCCTGCACCCCTATTCACCCTCAAGTCGCCGTAATATCCCTTAGTATACCCATCTCTTCCGCGATCCTCAACCCGAATAACATTTTACCGTGCGAGTACCCTGGATCAGCATGGGATGAAAAGCCGGAAGTGGAACTACCTCGAATCCTCTGCCGACCGCTTTTCTCAAGATTTCCAGAGGTTAGTCCTCCCTGGGTTCACCATTTTCTCTTGAAAAGTAACGTTATCGTCTTGTTTATTCGTTGAAGTTTCGATTGTCTAATGACTATCACAATCTTGAGTAGTAACTATCTACGTAAGGCTGATTCACCGAATCAGTACGCAGCACACACAGAACATGGAGTTGGCAATGAATAGGAATTTTGTGATATGAAACCAACTGCATTTGGTACTAGAAAAAAAGTACCATTTCAAAGCCAAATCTATGGTTTTGAAGTGTCTTTTTATTGACTCGACTACCCAGAAATGACCTCACATGGACGATCATGAAAATGCACGTCATAATAATTTTACTATGGAAGTAAATTATACGAAACAAAGAAAGTTATGGTCTTGTGTTACGGGTGTGTGCGCTAATGTACACACACACACACATGGACACACTAATCTAAGTGTGTCTTATGCGTAATGTTTCAGTGGGAGTTTGAGTGAACCCACAAGTCAATACGCGGATAGTATATTTATGCAATGTATATGATGGCTGTATTAAGTCACTCCTGTTGGTAGTTGTCAATAATTTTCACAATGATTATTAGGGAATTCTAATTGGTCTGATAAACAAGTTTCATACAGGATTTTTTACGAATGTTTTCGACCTTTCAGAAATTTTAATTAACAACTTTTCAACAATGGTTCTAGTCTCCCATTCACAGTCGCCTGTCTATACACATCGTGATGTGATCCTCAAGTTTTAGATAAATAATTGAAATTCAGCTACAAGCACCAGCAGCAGCTAGTTGTGGGAATGTATATTGTTTAAACTAAAAGGGTACTATTTTGGCAATAGTCCGCGGGTTCAAGAACCTTGTTATGTATGGAACTGCAGATAACTCATATATCCCCGGAGGTATCGGTTCCTCCCAAGTCGGTGCTTGAATTTGATCTATTGAAGGTGGAAAACTCTATCGCAGAGCCATCGAATCCTCTCAGCACATAATGTCGCAGGATGCTGAGAGAAAATGAATCCAAGAAAACACATAGAGCTCCCTCGACCGTGTCCTAATGAATTGTTTACTTGGCCCTCGCCAGGGGGGTTGGCCTGCAGCCAGGAGGACCCCTAAGGCCTGTTTACCTCCGAAGTTGGTGAGGCGTGTCTGGGAATCACTTACCCCAACTTACCTCCTGGCTCAGAAATGCAAACCGACGATAAACCCACTCCCCAGTCGATCGAACAAAACAAATTAATGTACGGACTGGGAATATGCTGATTAAAGTAACATCACTGTATTCAAACACCGAG
This sequence comes from Lygus lineolaris, assembly GCA_030264115.1. Lineage (NCBI taxonomy): Eukaryota > Metazoa > Arthropoda > Insecta > Hemiptera > Miridae > Lygus > Lygus lineolaris. Next base: position 10,136,791 of record JAEMON010000008.1, on the reverse strand, counting down.
TGGCCCCAGAGTTATGCCTTTTCGCCATTGTACAGAACAAATCTAATCCACTAGCCGTTGTTGTATCATCAAACAAGCAATGTGATTGAGGATGTCAATTAATCGCCATCTCTGCCACAATTCTTAGGTTTATACATATACCTAGGGTGATCAGCTGCATTCGTATCAACTTAGATGAGGTTTTCTATAAATTTGAGGACACATTTATATTATATACATGTTTTAATTCTATACATTTTTTCTGTTTGTAGACCGTGTGTGGTTTTGGAAGTTTCCTCAAAGTACTAGCTCACCTGCGATTTTATGTCACCTGAAACGGCAGGATACAATCAAAACTTCAAGCGACTCTATTAACAGCTGGTTAGAACAGGAATCACTTTTTATACGCTTTTCTGCGCCACTGGGCACAGCTTAGCTGGTTAAACATTCAACAAATTTTGGTGTTTTAGGCTAGTATTTTTATACATGTCGGAAACAAAAGTCTGCACCATTCTGATAGAGCAATAGCCCTCAATCGCGTGAAAGGGCTACTTCTGATCCTTTATGAATCCTTGATCTACAAAATTCAAATTATGATAATAACAAGGCCTTGACCGCTGAATAGATCAGAAGAAGCAAATGTCATTCCTCAACTTGCCACTTGGTTGATGGATAGCTTCGAAAATTAGAAATAGCAAAAATACCCCCGGAAATGTGCGGAAGACCGGCTCTGCTCTGCATTCATCTTATTTCCCTAAATCACCATGTCTCTCTTGTCTCCCTACTACACCTACCCTCGCTCATCTTTTCCCCGGAGTGGCTTATTGATGACGCTGACCCACTGACACTGATGGCCATCTTGGCGAAGGGCGCAACCCTCATCAAATTAGTTTTTCCTTGTCAAAAGCGAAGATATTAATGGTATCTCTCATTTCCACCCGGTGTTTCCAGGCCTGGCAATGAATTCTCGGCGATTATGATTCCACGACGTGCCCCTTTAAACTCGTAAGTTATTTCCACATTTCGGTTGCTCATGACACATTCTCACCTCCTGACACCCAACAAAGTCGGTATCCCTACACAGTAAAGGTATATGACTCTATTCAAGTTTTTAGTAGTTCATGAGTAAAGTGACAGAATGAATATTGTTTGTAGTTTGTGGATTCAAACTGTTACCCCATTACACACCACTCTGTGATACTCTATTTAGTAGACTACACCAAATGTTGAAAGTCTAAACCATAGATTTCAAAAACATCGTTCCATGACACACCTTAGACTCTAAGGTGTGTCATGAAACGATGTTTTTGAAATGTTTGTTTCGCATTTTTGTACTTCCCGATTCATTGATTTGATTCTTTTTGGAATGTGTTCTCCAATAATACTCATCGATTTCATTGTATTGCATTGGAATTGGGAAAAGTGGAGAAAAGAAATGTCATATTATTATCTCCCTAATATTGGGAAATTTTACTATTTTCCCCGAAACGTTTCAGAGGCAACTTTTGAATATACAGATGAAAACGCTGCAAATAATTACGCAACGGTTTATTATTTTCTCCATAGATCTGTAAAGATCCACCATTAGTAAGTAGGTACCTCCCGTAATTATATCGAGAGGTTCACGATCATTTCTTGGCACAATGAGTACCTACCTGTAATTATTACTATTAACCAGGAGTTATAGTCCTTCATTCATAACGAAACTCGGTACTATGTAAGGAAACTTATCAATGTAAACAATCGGCCAAATCGAAAAAAGTTGCCTTTGATCAGCTGATCTTCGAACGGAATTTGGCCTACTCGGGAAGATTTGCGAATCACACTCGTGTTAATGCTCTTTTTTCCCTTGAACCCTCAAGTCCTCACAGGAAGCGAACGGTTGGTCCAAAAAAGCTCTGCGTGGTCTCATTCGACCCTAAAAAAATGCATTCTATTCGAAACCGAAGGAGAAAATATAGCTTCCTATTTCAAGTTTTCGAGCTAGAGCGTTTTTAGAATTGCATCCCCTATTTTCCACCCCTAA
>JAEMON010000008.1:10081234-10115698 GCA_030264115.1 Lygus lineolaris | reverse complement strand
CTCAATTTTGACTCAGCTGATCTGAGATAAATTTTGACTCAGCTGATCTGTGAGCTCATTCCAACTGACATGTAAATGTTGGAGAAACCCATGAGTAACATCGGTGACCTCCTGGAATTCTGGATGAATGTGCAGTTATCCAAGAAATACCTTTGAATAACATAATCTTCCATAATAAATTCTTCGACGTTTTTAATTAAGTATCTACACTAAATTTTGCAAATTATAAAACATTTTCATATTTACTTCAACTCTCTATTTTCAAAAGACACGATTTTACATCATTTTCAAATTAATGTGAACGTCCCTGTATAGGTTTTTTGTTGTTGACATTTTATGTCTTTACTTTGGCACATAGACTCGAAAAGCGTTACCAAAAAGCGTTACGTTACTAAAAGACATAAAATGTCTCGCTTGCTTGCAGACTCGTATGCAAGTTGTTGAACAGTCTATAAGCTGAGTCGAAAATGGAGCTCCCAGATCAGCTTTTCTCTGCTACGATAGCTAGACTAGACAGGCTAAATACTACCCTGATTGATCTTAGCTGTAATAGGAAATTTCTGTTTATTTTTAATTTATTTTAAACTTATTGAAGTTTAGGCACTAGTTATTTTTGTTATTCCAGACAATGCAGTAATTTAGTCGCAGAAATGACCCACCTTGTATGGAGGAAGACCGGGAGGGGCCCAAGCGAGCCCCTGGCTGATGACTCGGTCCCTCGAGCCCCACTTGTCCTGATCCTGGCCGATCCCCAGGCGCTCCCTCACGTTCACCCACTCCTCGTGGAAGACGTCGTGTGATTCCCGGGGACACTTGCAGCTGTTGCATGTTTTCCTGCACAGAAAAAGAACAAAAACTATTAATTCTGGACAAATCATGAGTTCTTCTGACATCTACAACAGTTGAAATGAATAGTCGCAGTCGATAAAATTCTACAGACTTCATCAGTATTTCGTTGATAAAAATCATGTTTCTACTCCTGCATACAGGTTTTCACTTATGCGATTTAATCAGCAATATATTCTTCATACTTCGATAAACTTTACCGTTGTCACAAAGATGGCGTCGTAACATGCTTAAGTGAATATTTAAGAGAACTCGTTAGTTCTCAAACTTTGCTAGTTATTTTCTATTAGGCGGTTTTTTAGTTCTTAAGCTACTCAAGGTGGTTGACGAGAGTACCTCACTCTACAAAAATGTACCTCCCTAATCCCATCAAATTTGGCCGGGGATGAGACATACTCGTAGATCAAACCGATTTCTCAGTAATCTACTACTATACACATTTACTAACAGATACTAAAACGAAACTGCCTAACTTCAATCAGTATTCAGTACGTGCAAAACAATACCTACCGATATAATTTTATACAACATATAAGTTGGTATGAAGCCTTCTGGTTACAATTATTCAAGTTTACTGTATAGAAGAGTTGTTGGTAATTATTTTTCATATCTCTGTAGATAAGGGAATAGCCCAGAATCATTTACAATAGGTTTATTAAGATTCGAGTTATGGTCTATTGCTTCCATGATTTCTGCGGGGTTTGGGCGGCTCTTGTTTTTGACCAACAAATCAAGTCCACTAACAAGCAACGTCAACCGGGGATCCGATGCGATAACGATATTGTCTTGTTACGTCCGTCTCGGTACGTTCGTTACTAAGTATAACAACAGTGTTCGTGTGAAAACGGTTCTGTAGAGTTCTGAGAAGAATTTAGAGTGAATCCAAATCCAAATAATCCTCTAGATAGGCACTTGTATTCATATATTTCAAAAGGGAGAATCAGAATGAGTTTTTAAGTTTTATTTTCCCTCATCTGATTCCCAGGGGTAAATGTTTCTGGGTTAAGTAGCTATAGGGACATGAATAATTTTAGGTTATTTTTGAGGGTTGTAGAAGCCACTTTAATAATGGGATACAGATGTGGACACTTATTTTCCTCTAAAAAAATGTCCACTCGATCACGATTTAAAGTTCACTGAACAAAATCGATTTGGTTCGTCACCTGCTGCAAAATTTGATTATGATTCACCGAAACATTTTCTGATTTTATTGGAAAAGTACACCCTAGTAGACCAATGAAATATAGTTCACACAAACTATATTTACCTGCCACGATACAAATTATATATTTATGTTGCGTTGTGTAACTGCTATACTTGAAGGGTATGTTTAGTAGAGATTGGGGTAGATTTTCATATTCATGTTACCTACTCCTAGATACCCTTAATGACCGTCATGGTATCCGAATTCAGACAACAATTTTAGGAAACTAAAACGTTGAGAAATTCCAGCTATGCATTCTCCGCCTCTCTCAGAAGCGTCTTTTCCCTCATTCCTCTTTCAGGGTTCACATTATCCTCGTATTTGTTCCGTTATCCGATACGCACCTTCAGCCAATTAGTAGGAGTATGTACTCCTCAACACCGGCCGATCCAGAGTAGACAAACTTCACCTACAACACTCTTACCGACACCGACAGTTAAAATAGAGGTCACTCGTCGTTTCCCAACCTGACCAGTTACCTCACAGCGATCGCTATGCCCGCTAATTATCTTCGTCGGTCGGATTTTCATTTGCGTGACTCCCCCATGCTCAAAGCTTCGCAGTACCCACACCACTATATTCCACACCATTCGTAGCTCAAACACGACCCCACCATTCACGCATCGTCTCAGCCTCATCTAACGCCTTCTTGTCACGACATATCACAGTCATTTCTACACCATTTCCTTTTTTACGCATTTTTCCGTTACCTATTATTTCCGAATACCCGTTTAACCATGGTAAAACTGCGAGGCGGTGGATGGAAAGAGGGCGCATTTTTATACCATGCCTTCTTTTTTATATAAATAAAACGTAATTTCGGGGTCAGTGCAATCAACATTGAATCCTGTAAAGATTCTAGATCAATGTCTCACAAATTGACTCACATTTTAAATAATATTGAGACCTTTTATTATAATGAGAACATTTTACGCGGGGACAAAAAAAATGTGGATACAATAGGGCACAAGCTTACATCTGCGTATTAATTTACTATTCCTATTGCAACTTTTCGACCATTCGATCAATAGGTAACATTTTTCTCTTATTACAACTCTTTGGCAACATAGCCTACGAAAACTAAACTTGAGAAAAATCAGCTCATCATTGCCTGCATTTTTATAAATAATAATAAGACCAATTTATTTTGTCGCAGCAAATTATGTTGTACAATATTACCAAAATAGGACTCTTTTGCGTTTCGCTATCTAAAGTCGATAATTGCCTGGCAATTTGTACATCGACCCTCCACCAAGCAGCTAGCAACCATCGCAGCTGTGCATCGTTTCGCCACGCGTGTTAGCGTATGAAAACGTCTGACAAGTTGGGTGGGCAGTATCTTCCTCACTTTTGTAACATGGACGTGTAGGATCAGTTAGTGAACATTTGGTAGATTATAGTCCGGAGTTATGCCTATGAAAATGAATTTCAAGTTTACGCATGCGCAGTAGCCATCACTCATCCAATTGTCGCTAAATCCATAGATGATCGTCTTGGAGTCAGCCCCCAACTACCCTCCGAACTTCAGCGAAATCGGTCTATTAGAAACTGAGATATCTTAGTATCAGGAAATTCACGTTTACTCATGCGCGCTCACGCTACTAGTGGTTTGATGGCGATGAAAGTGATAAGAGACCGTCACGGGGCTAACCCGAACAATCCCTAAAAATTCCATCAAATTCGGACCATAATTTCATATAGTTTTGCCTTGGACAAGGAATTTACCACAGACCGACGGACAGACAGACACAGAACCCAAACCGTTCAGAATGCTCTGAAACTTAAAAAACAAGTGGACATTTTGATTCTGGAGGATTTCACGCTGATTCCGAATATACCACATTATGTTCTTATGTTCGAGATAGTAAATTACACCAAAAACCTCAAAAAAACACGTTTTTTATAGCGATTTTTGAAACTAAATTCCCAAAATTTGACACCTTGGGGTACTCCAACAATTCTGGCCAACGAACTCATCCTTTCTTTTGATATTATTGACATTTTAAATTTTGATATTATTGACATATTAAATTTTGATATTATTGACATTTTAAATTTGTTCGGATTTTTTATCTCGATTCCTCTGTCAGATATCGCCTGGAGTGACACATATATAAATAAATATATAAATTAATTACGAACGTAATTCTCAGCCCGACAGCTACTAATTTTTTTTGTCCCGTCCGTAACGATAATTCTCAGTCGTGTTGATGATTGACGAACGTCTAAACGATCGGGAATTACGTTCGTAAATTCCTCCTCGTTCTGTACGGAGTATAGAAGAGATAGATTCCAGGGGATCCAGGGGGGCTTGCCCCCTTGGCGAGGCCTGAAAGGCCGAGTATTTATATATACATATGAGAAAGTGTTAAATTTCAGTAATCGTTTTAGAATGGTCTGAAACGGATTTCGATCAAGAAAATTTTAAAAAATTTGCATTACAAACATTTTGAAGGCATTGCAATAGCTTCATTTTCTTCGAAAATTCGATAAAACAGTTATCACTTCGGTGAAAAAATAAACCAGTGTACTAGGATTTGCAACATCGTTAAATATACGCTTTGGCTCTTCCCTTCCAAGAATAAAACTTGGAGGAGGTAAGAACCATTCAAGTACCCATGAAAACTATATATTATAGGAGGTGGTGACACGATGTGTTTACTCAGGTGGCGGAAAGAACTACGGCAATAGGTAGGTATTGTTTTAACAGTTTTCAACAGTCGTTGCTTTTCCGAGCTAATGAATTGCGGGGGGACGGTGGTTATGAATAACTGATAGGTTCATAATGTAGGTCAACATAGTTCAGAGGTAATATGATTTGTGGATGCACTTTTCACAGGTGTTTGCTGAACATCCCACAGAGCTGACCTTCTCGTGGAAAGACGCGCCCTTTCCCATCTCCGCCGCCTGACCTGATTACCGGCGTTTTACGAGTCTTAAAAGCTCTAACAGCAAATATTGGTCGGGCCATTTTCGTTGGTGCCTCTACCAATTAGCCAGCGAAGCTCCTAGACAAGAATGCAGTATACATATAGCCAGAGAGAAAACTCATCCCTAAGCAAGCTCATATAGCTTTCTGCGTTTTCTAGATATTATAAATTGAAGTTTGATCAACTACAAGTCATTAAATATGAACAAAATAGCATTAAGTTACCCAATGGAAGAAGAAGAAATTCATTACTCCTAGTAAGATACCTACGTGAAGCATGTTTTGGCGTTCATCATGACACTGAACGCACGATAAACTGCGAGCAGGAAGAATAAATCTGAATTATTAGTGCTCATAGTAATTTTAGTACTGCATTCTAATACTATGACATTCATGCAGGCTATAAGTTAATGATAACACGGTAGAGGATTTGTAAAATAAAAATGATGACCGAGAGGTTATTTACGAAATAGAATGACTAAATTAGCCATGAGATCAGAGAGTAGATGAACTCATCAGTAGTTCCTTGGTATGAGGTTTCTTCAGTGATAAGAGAGAGTGTGTCATTGGAGGTATTATTCAAGCCACGCTTATTCATGCATATAACATAAATGCCGGAAGCTTTCGTTACCCTTAACGTGCGGTGCGTCAGATTATACAGGCCTATATACTATGTAACTATGTACATGTACATATCATGTCAGAATGATATGATTTTTAGTGATTTTGTGACATTCTGGATTTCATTCAAACCGTCAGTTGTGTCGGATTTACTGTAGTACATACAATAATATCGTGTTTTGAGAATGGTGTTTTGAGAATATAACATTCAAAAATGACGTAAAATATACAATCATGCGACAATCATACGGTTTAGGGTAGATTTAAATACGTTAACCAGAATTTGTGAATATGAGTTATATTAATAAGCAGCAGGTTGAAATGACTCCCATGTGATGTAGTAGATTGAACACCCCCTAAAATTTGAGCGAAACCGGAAGGGTAGTTTGAGATATGATCACAAAAGGTGCAGTTTGTGTTATCTCTTGCTTTCTTCTCATTGGGGTACCTAGTAAGTAAACATACTCTCACTGTTTCTACAATACAAGCCCCCCTCATCCACAGGCATCAAGAATGCATTTTCATCATGCATGAATAAAAATCACTGCATTCGAAATTTAACAAGGTATTGGGAAATCGAATGAATGTGAGTAGGTAGGAAGTATCTGAAGCGATGATGAATGAAGGACACATAGGCACACACGTGTCCTCACCTAACGATCAGCTGACAGAGCTCCGTTTGGTCGAAGACTTTGCCGTACAGCTCGAGTAGGCGGACGCAGGCGTGGCGCATCCCCGGCCAAGGGACGAGCGACGTGTCGAGCGCCTTGTAGAGGCAGCAGTCCCCCGCGCCGTCCCCACATCTTGACGCCTCCTGTTCTGTGTCCAACAGTCCAACAACAAACACCATTTCAGAACTAACGGGTGGCAACGGCATCAACACAAAGCTCTGACTATAGGTACCTTGTTAGTTAATGGAGATAAAAGCGATACATAGTTAGCTGATAGAGCATGCATGTAGCCACGGGTCTTTGTCTAGTTATCTCTCTGACTTCCTTCCATTCATTCGGTCAACACATTTACTTTGACAACAGGTTGCACTAGCCACCTTCAACATCTTGTGTGCGACTACTATAGTACCACTAATCACCAGAACATGGATCTTTAAATAATAAAATTTATAGTCAAACCTATACTTTACGTTTGGTACTGAAACTTTTGGCTCCTACCAAACCAACATTTGGACGAAATTCTACAGTCAAATTGACATCAATGATGTAGAATTGATAGGTATGCAATCGGTATTACCCTGGTCGATTCAATTGAATGCATTTATTTGTATGAAGCCAAACTTGACTGTTATAATGGAGATCTGACCTCTGTGAATAGAAAATTATGGTAAATAATGATCGTTTGTTGGAAAGTTCTTGGTATTTGAAAACTAGGTACCTACATTATTTACACAGTAGCACTGGGTAAACTAGTAATGATTACAATAATATTAAGTATAGGAATTCTACATAGAGAGATAATCAAAATTAGTCTGGATCTTCTTGAGATGCACTCCCGAGTCTAGCAAGGTAATTACATTGACGTCGTCCTCTTCAGCCAGAGTTAGGTCGAACTGGTGGAGAAATTTAGCCAGTTAATATTCTTACTCGTAGTATGGTTGATAGAATGGGCAGCGGATCAAGAAATGAGCGAGGTTCTCTGGAACTCTCCGACTGTATATACTGTGCAAACCTCGTAAGTTTTTCACGAATACTTGTTTCGTTCGTGGTGAAACCGGATTTAGTCATTGGAGGCCCAACAATATTGAGCAATGTATCTTTCTCTGTAACGTTGCCCCATGGCTGCTGAAGTCTTCAATGAAACGGTATGTGTAGCTGCAACCTGAGTCCATGATTCTTTGAGCATCGCAAGACATGGAGTGGTTGTTGTAGCTGGTATTTAGATGACCATGGCCGGTAATAACGATAATATATTATATTCTCCCAAAAGAAGTAGTGTACTCGTACACTCCTAGAGTTACTTACTCGTAATATTGTGCAAAATGGTTAATATCTTTCCTATGCAAACATTCGAGCAAACAGCAACTATTCCAGCAGATAACGAGAATTCGAAAGACATAGCAAAAGGCAGTTGGTAACACGAACACATTTTCGAAAATCATTTTAATGATGAAGCATAAAACATGAGAATTAGGGGGAGAACACAGGATTCGAACACAGGATCTTGAGCTGTTAGACCACTGAGCTTATTACAGAAGCGGACAAAAATATCCTAAATACTAGCCTAACATAGCTGTACTTAGATGTCGTATTTTGAACAATTAATATCAAATATATGTATTATGGGGAATCAGTTTCGAACATATTCACGTCTAATTAACATACTATAATTCAACCGATTGAATTGAGATCGATGATAAAATTTATTTATTGTACTCTGCAGAACCCCAGTCAATCAGAGGACAGCCAACATAAGCAAGGGAATCACAAGTTCTCAATGACGTACGTTGGTAGTAAATAAATTAAATAAAGATAAATTCCCGGATATGTATATCTACAACCATGGAAACATCCGCAGTGGTTTTTTCATTAGACATGCATTTATACACTACTTTGTATTTGGACAATAAAATAACACCACACGATTACTGATCAGTCATTCACGTTGAACAGAAACACGTTTGCTGGTTTGCAGAATACGTTTGTACATGATACTCTGTAGATAATATCAATTTGCAAACTACTGAGGCGGAATAGCGTGTAAAACAATAAATTAGATGCATCATATTTATCGATCAGTCAACATTATCGACCGACATACTGTCAACATGATTGTCTGATTTAATTGACCCTACAGTGTTATGGGTTTCTTAAGTATTCGATTTCGAGGTTGAATTCTATATCGGCAAAAGTAGACACAAGGCAAAATACTCACGATACATCGTAACGCAATGAGATTGTCTTCAAAACATGTTTGCCAGAACGTATGACTACCGACAACTGAAAGTACAAAAATAAAGATAGAGCGTCGTTGATGATATCTCCCCACAACAACTGTAGCTTTAGATGATAAATCTTGTGTTATCAACAACTCATAACACTTCATCGCAACCAAACAATCAGAAGACATAACAGTAACCGAGGTAAACAAAATAAGTCGTTACTTACGTCATGTAAACAGTCTTAACTCAAAGGAATGTCTTGAAAAATGAATAATATTGGATTCGCGAACCGTACCAAGTTTTTCAAATATCTACCGCTGAAATGGTTTACCGTACCAACATTAGTCGACATGTTTTCATTCTCATGTCTCATTTTCATTACCATGGACTATACCACAAAACGTTTCCATATCAGACAGAGGTACACAACAAACGGTACCTACTGCCTACACATACGTATCTAACGCATATGAAGTTTTGTGAGGAATTTGGCATGTCATGATGTATTTGACCGATGCTGTAGGAACGCGGTCCATTGAGTCGGAATTCGACATTTTCAACCTCAAATTCGGATTCAGCGCTTTGAAAACTACCAATACACGCTTTAACTACCAATTTTCAGCTTGAAATTTCGTGTAGTGTACGTCAAGGCTTCAGGGATCTGGGGATGTCTCGGTAAAAAGCTCAGGAAAGTTACGAATGTTTGCCTTTGAATCCAAAAATCCGATGACGAGTTGAGGAGATACATAATCATGGTTGCGAAATTCTTGAACAACTAATTGATGTGATTAATCGAAGTCTGTCAATTTATCTGGCATTCCACATCTGTTAGTTACTGTCTCCATCCGATTCCGATGAAGTAGTGAAGGAAAATGTATGACATTTGCTAAAGCCTACAAACAGGCCAGAAACTTTCCAACAATTTTGCACACAAAAAACCCATCACAATTCCATACGTTCCATTTCCCAGCCTAATCAACCAGTCAGCAATTTCGCGTTCGTCAGCATTTGTTCTAACAACTGCTGATGCCTCTAAAGTAGGTGAAATATATTGTAAAATAAAACAATGTAACAAAAAGTCTCAATTTCTAATACCAGTTAACACGGAGTTCCACAAATTAAGAAGTGAAGCCATAAATACTCTTCCAAGAGAAAATGCTAACATATAGCTTCCTCGCGTTCAAGAAAATTTGAATTCATGAATGTGTAAGTAGGTAAGTTCAAAACTCTCGATGGTACTGATGTTTGTGAGTCAACACAAAATGTTAACATAATCGTAGAGCATACCCTTGATTCAATCATGGATGAAATTCATTTGGGGCCTCAAGGGGCCCTACTCACATAATCCCTGAAAATTTGAACAAAATCGCATGGAAACTCCGGAAAAGATGGCTGTAAAAAGAAATGCGGACAGACAGACACGGAAACAAATTTGTTCAGGAAGCACTAAAACGTAAAATGAAAGTGGAAATTTCAATTAAAAAATTCTTTTCTTCGATTCTCAAAGTGAAAACAAAGTTTCCGCTCCCTTCAATAGACTTGGAAGCAAAACATTGAGCATTTTTTGTTCTCATATTTTGTGTCAAGTAGAGAATTGAATTGTTGAATAAAGTTTTAAATTATTGAATGATCACAAACGACTATTTATCGTAGGGAGGCTGTAGCTAAAATATGGGATGTCTGGGATGTCTGAACGAGGGATGTCTGTCACTCAAGATGTACCTATTTTTGCATTCAAACACGATCGCCAGCGTAACACCAACCAGTCAACCCAAAGGCGCGCGTCTGACATAAAGGAAACTATGTATAACATCCAGCAGCCCGTGGCGCACCCAATTAAGAAATTATTTATTAAGATAATCAGCAGGAGTCACAGTAGAGGGGAAGCCGAGTATAAGAAGTTGTTGGTGTCACAGCTAACTCAGTCATCCTTTCATCTCAAAACAAACAACCAGCATGTGTGGAATGAAGGTAACGTAGCCATAGATCTATAACAACCCAAGAAGAAAACTAGAAATTGATAACTTGAAAAAATTGGATAACAACTAAATCGAATTGAGAAAAATAAAAATGTCTACAAGAAAAAAATACCCACTCAATAAATATTGAGCAAGTAGGTACCTTCTAACAAACAAAGTTGGAAAACTAATTACCCAAGTTATCTTCAAACTTCCAAACTTAATAATTTTTGAGTGGAAAGGTACATTTTTTTACTATTGGATCAATTTTAGCAATTTTGAATAAGTTATCAAGAATTTTCAAATAAACATGAGTACCCAAAAGGTACCAAGTGATAAATTACTGAATTATGAAATCCCGGTTGATTTTGAGTCATTGTTGATCACGAAACAGAAAAAACTAATTTAACTCAACCAATAAAGAATCCTTGTTAAATTAATTATCTTCAGCTCTGTATTCAACGAACGTTTCATCCCTCCCCCTGTAGCTTCATGGGGAATAAAAGTCGCGTGTTGTTGATGGATTTTTACAACGTTTATCACACTGTCAACAAAACTAATAATTTGAATATCATGTAAATACGACGTACCTACATGACGAGAGAATGTTTTTGAAATTCTTTGGGGGTGAATTAACAAAACTCGAATAATAATGGGGTGGGCTTATAGTTTTTTCCTTTTCCAAATGATAGATCTTAGCGAGAGCTTTCCAAAATGGTGCAACATGAAGGGTATCCTAATAGCACACAAGGGTCTTGAAGTTCCTCAATTCAGTGCCCAGTGCTCAGTCATCATATATGACGCCATGCGTCTCTTTCCAGCTCTTTTCTTACTCAACCACACGGAATTTTCAGTAGAAAAGTGACTCACGGGGTCTTTTGAGAACGCTAAACCCGAATTTGAGGTCAAAAATGAGAATTTTCCCACGTCACATTTCTTGAATAATCAAATAACGTTTTGCTTCCCGGAAAAATAACAACAAAGGTTACCAAAAACGTTGAAGAATATTTCATTTAAAAAAAACTTGCCAGATAATCAACAACCAACTCCACTCTTTCCGGGGAAATCATTGGATCATGAATAGGGTGGAGAAGGATAAGACACATTCATGTCAATTATAGTTGAAATGAAACTGGGAGGTCTGCTAGAAGAGATTGATGAGGAAGCATTGTCTAATGATGATGAGCATTGTCTTATGAGCATGTATAAGTACTACACAGTGTTTAGATTTTAGAGCCAGGAGCCATGATTGATAATGCTGTCATGATTCGTTTGTTGCAGGCCGTACTCATTTTCGCTCTGTTTGCTGTGGTTTCGTGTCAAGAGGGTCAGTGGGGTGGACACGGCCATGATGAGCATCACGACTACTACGTAAGTACAAGTACCCACCTACCAGATTATTACAGGTATACTCACACATAACGCATGATGAAGAGCAGGGATAATCATCATGCAGCACTACTCCAAGACTATTATAATTATTTCAAACAGAACAAGAGGCAGAGTGGAATAAATGATAAGTTTGCAGTGCAAGTATTGAGTCAAATTGCGTTGGTTGATTTATTTAGCATTATCGCATGTACCAACTGGCAGATCTCAAATTTAGCCAATTTTCATTTAACCAAATGAATAAAAAATAAAAAATGGCAATGCTGTTTGGTGTCAGCTAACTGGAAACCATAGGTAGTAGTTATATTTTGATGCTATGTACATACCTATTTGACATTCTATCAGCATTAAGGGCCATGAATGAATTAATATTATTAAAAAATGCCGGTTTCATAACCTAGTGATTGCATTTTTGAAGAACGACATTCTAATATTTATCAGTTACGATTTAAACAAATTTTAAACAATTTTTAACTTGTGAAAATGGAGAAAAGTTTGCCCATCGAAAATTTTGAACCCTTCGCAATAGTTCTTTTTGGTTTATTATTTGCGATATTATGAACCTAAGGAATCGATCATTAAAAAAATAGTTTAATCTTTCCTCAAAATTTGGTTTAGATATCACGTTTCAAGGTTCGTAATACCTAAAAACGGAATTTAAACATTTCAGTCTCCTCCCCACTACGCCTACGAATACAAAGTCCACGATGGCCACACCGGTGATATTAAAAGCGCTCACGAGACCAGGGAAGGAGACGTGGTGAAGGGCTACTACACCCTCAAGGAAGCTGATGGCACCACCAGGGAAGTCCACTACACCGCTGACAAACACAACGGATTCAACGCCGAAGTCAAGAGAATCGGCCACGCTCACCACTCCTCTGTTCACCACGGATGGAACTGAATTCCGAAGTACCATAACTACCTCGCTCAACGACTGTGATTTTAGAATTAATTTGATGCAATAAAGAGTGCTCAAAACCAACATCATATCTTTACTCAAAGAATCGAACATTACATCACCTTCAGATGCCCAAAATAAGCCAATAGTGGGCCATTCCACTTAAAAAGCAAGATGGTGGTGGATGGTGATTATCGACTCTATGGTCAATGTGCGATGAATTTCTACAGCAGTTCTTATGACTAAGATAGACTAGGACCAATGCGATGCGAACGGGATTCGATAGAAACATAGAAGGTAAATTGGTATATTCCAACCGTTCAATCGCTCTCATTACTCTTGATTTAAAAAAAAAAAACTACGAGAAAAAAATATAGATGCTATTGACGGATAGATTTGTGACACTTATATTTATGTATTTGCAAAATAAATAATCAGACCAGTTTTCTACAAATGGAATCGTTCAGTCGGTACGTTTCATTTTACATGATATACTACTGGTATGTCAAAAATAATATCCGTAGAATCAAAGAGTCGGAGTGGAATATAGTTTTTGTCAATTCCAAGAATGCATCGTTTTTTTCTGTTGGACGTACTGATGTGTTTTTGGATGATGTGTAGAAGGGATGACATCGTAGGTAGAGGTAACTGTTGAAAACCACTGAAGTAACCAACTGTAATTACAGTAAGGAAGTAAAAAATCCGTGAATTTATGCCTCCTTTCCTTCTTTTCCAATGGAGCTAGCAGTCTATTTTAAAAACCCTTTCAAGTTCATATCTTATCAGAGTGAGCAACTGGGTCTACTTCGACATCAAAAAGCTGACGATCCAAATCCAGAGACCACGCGTAACATTGTGGGTAACTGAAATATATATACATGCAGTTCAGATTCAAGGGCACATCGATTGACTGAAAAAAATAAACTTTTTTGGGATTCCAGATTATGAAAAGCCGGATACTGAAATTATTAGTAGATTCGTAGATAAATAGATATTTGTAACATTACCAATATGTTTTCTTTACATTTTCGTAAAGACAGATTCCATATAAGAAAGTGGGCTGATTTTGGGGCATGGTAGTTTAGTATTTTTTATCAGTATACAGTTATCAGTATACCTACTGTTGAAGGAGTGGAAGAGGAAGAGACAGAACTTTTTATTTATTTCGCCAATGCTTTTCTAACAATCTCCTTGTGCGTTCGACCGTGATTGAAACACAGATTGATACATCAAGGCGCACACTTCACAATATATGTTATCTTTATTAATATTACAGTAGGTGTGTTCTACATGCTCCAACAGCTATATATCGATCTGTCTCTGGATACCATCTTGTTGAATGACACGTACCTTTGGGGAAAATGTGACAAAGGAAAATTGCATGTACAAAGGAATTCTTTTAAATTCTCCTATCGAATTTCTCGGACCTATCCCAACAGCTTCACAAATTTTTCAGTACTCGTACCTGGCTCAATATAAATTATGTTATTTACCTTGTAGCTACTATGATAATAAATGGTCTCAATTTGTTGCTAATTTGAAATAAACCATCTAAAAGAGAAGAAATCCAATTATAATATACAACACGTAAAAACCTGTTCACATTTCATTACCTTATAAAATTTAATCTTATTCTAAAACAATAATAACAATCCTCACTTCATCTATTATTGTCGTTCGTAGCATAGAATGGAATTTGGAATCCCCCGTTAGTCGCCCGAGTTGAATTTCGTGAGGTTTGCCGTGCCAATCATCTTAAAATAAAGTTGAGGTAGTAAATAAACATGATGTAAAGCGGCCGACGGCGACCTCTAATTTCATGAATGGGGATTTATCCATTATTTTTAAACCGAGCTCTGCCGACTTGAGTTTTGATATCCTAGGAATCCCGGCAAACTTGACCGGACAGACTGAGGAATTAATGCTACTAGAAAGAAAATAGCGGGAATGTGAAGGGGAATGACCGTTGCGTCTGAAGTTATTTAGAATTCGTCTGATAATATTGGAAAAACCTGCCTAGTGAAGCTAACAAGGTTGAACCAATTTCCTGAGAAATCCCCGTTTGGCTTATGGAAGTGGCCGGGTATACTTTTGGAAAAATAGACGACCGTATTCGAAACCATGCCCACATTATTATGTCAAAATCACAACAAGAAAGTTAGGATGAGTTAGAAGGCCACGAATTTTGGTGCGTTCTCAGTGTTCAAATGTCTAATGAAAATACATCATAAGAAGGCTGAAAATTAGAACAGTTGCATAGGGCGACTATGCAGCTCCATGAACCATTTGTCAATCCACAACATTCTGAGAGACATCAAGTTCGAGGAAATACTACATAAACCACAAAAATGCTGCAAATTATCACACAAAGGTTTATTATTTTTCTGTACAGATCACCCAATAATATAGATCACCATCTGTAAGGATCCCATTGGTTAATAAATTAATTCCTCATCTCATAATAAATTTTGTTCATTAAGAACAATTCAGCCCGATCCTCATTTCTATTATTATACCTCATAATAATGTTAGTAAACAAGGAACTTGAATCGGTGAAATCGAAAGGAAGTTGCATTTGATCAGCTGATCTTGAAGCACGATTCTGCCTACTCGGGAAGATTTGCGATTGACACTCGTGTTGCTTCTCTTTTTTCCGTTCAACCCTCCAATCCTTACAGGGAGCGAAAGGTTGGTCCTAAAATGCTCCGCGAGGTCTCATTCGACGCTGAAAATTGTGATCTATTTGAAATCGATTGGAAAAATATACCTTCCTATTTGAAGTTTTCGAGCTAGGGCGTTTTGAAAATTTCATCCCTTGTTTTCTACCTCTTAGAGAATACTGACCGTAACGCCAATATTCGGGGCACAACTATACCCCAAATGGAGCCAGTGAACCAAATTTCATCAATTTGGTCCATGGCAAGTATGCAAAGTGCTGCATACGGCGTACGGCGGGCGAACGGACTTTTATTCATTCGATTTTTCATTCTACGTACCTTGGAACGTAAAACATCAAATTTAGAGGGGAGGTAATAAAAACAAATTTAAAGTTCGATTACACAGGTTCATTATTGAAAATAATAAACCAAAAATTGGTATCAGAGGCGGCTGATGACCTAGGTTAACGTTTTACAACATAATTATGGGAGGGATACATTTCTTACACTTGATATATTTAATTCAGCTACCTGTACCACTTGGCAAACTTATTTCACCCTTGTGTCATCCATTCCAAAAACACAAATCGATGCGAAAGAGGTCGGACGGGTCGAAAATCAAGGGCATACCGAATCAAAGTGCGCCCTTGACTTTAGGGAAACGTCCCAATGATAAACTCTGTTACTAATTAGACAAATGTGCTCCCACGTTTATCTCCAAAGCTTTACGTCTTTTACTGGCCCGTGCCTGCGACCGGAGCATCCATCACGAGCCGAGGGATGAAATAGGGTCATCCGCAAAAGGAAACCAGCTCGCTAGAGGATTAAAAAACTCACGGCAAAGTGTTGGTCGGCTGGGGGGGAGTGTGATGGGAGATGAAACGAAAAGCGCTGGCCTGAGGGCGCTGGCCAGAGGGAGATAAGGATTTGACGACTAGGGGTGCTGCGGTCTGGGGCATATCGGAAGGAAAAGGGTTTCAGCTTTTCATCCGAGTAATACGAGTGTCTCTCATGAAATCTTCCTTTCTTTCGTAGTACGCCGGCGGTTTTGCAAAATTTAATTAAAACTTGGAAGACGAGTCTGTCTGGGGAATTCCAAGGATTACTCTGTTGTAGGTTGTTCGGGCAAACTGGATGCGGGCGAAGAAGGAAAAGCCGGGGTTTAAGAAGTCGAGAGCGGTGAGATTTTTCAGAGAATGGAGTCAGAAGTATTAAATCGCCACAGTTTGTAATATTAGCCACGCCCGTTGAGAAGGCAAAACGCAAACCATGATGTTTCATCAATCAACAGCTTTCAGGAATCCTTGACATACACTAGATGATGGATCATGGTAAGTCCGAAAGAAAAACTTGAGAGGAACTTTCCACGAAGGGAGTCGACTTCACAAATAATTTTGTAAAAACCGTCATCAGGCACAAAAACATGATTTTACGTGTGTGTTTACTCACATCTTTTGACCCCATTGAAAAAACTTACCCAAGCTAAATTTTACGTTGGACATGGCCATCAACATTACTAAAGCCCACACTATAAACATGTGTGACTTGGTATACGTAGGTAAATATTTTAATTTTTGTTTTCACAATTATAATTTCACCACTGTGCGAACTAGAAGATCCAATTTACACATACTTAGCAGCTAGAAGACGAGTAAAATACATAGCTTAATTCCTACCCTCGGTAGTGAGGAAGCAAAAGGGGAACGACCGCTCGTGTAATGCGAAGCCCCGTCAGTAAACAGGAATGAGTCTCTCACCTCTCGCAATATTATCCCTCGAGAAAAACCTCACTTTTAATATTATGTACGTAGTTCAGTGATGAATCGTCTGAGATCAGCACTGTACAGACAAGAAATTGCGAGTCCACCCCACTCCATGAGGAGGTAATAAAAGTGATACAGCGCAACTGAACCGAGGCTAGCTCTCAAGAAGTGCAACTGCAGCCGGATGTCCTCCAAGATGAGCTTGTGAGCCAGTGTCCTGCTCGTGGAAGAGCGTAGGTAGGAAAAGGAGAACACTTTAGTACCTACTTTAGAGGACTTTATATAAACATAACGTGTAGCAACGTGTACTGCCTCCTTCCTCTTCTTCTACGCCTCACCCTGAAACTTAAGTTGCCAGAAGACATCCGCCGATAGTCAAATATAATTAATAAAGTGAGAAAGACCGAACTTAGAAGAAATACCTAGGAAATAAAGATTTTCTACTTACAACCAACGATCCAATGATTGATAATCTGCTTGCACAGATGATCGATCTGGGCAGAAATGAAGGGGAAATTCAATAAAAGATACTTTGGTAGCTATGCACGAAGAGCATCGAGTTGTCGTTACGATCAAAATATGCACGGCGTATCTCAAATTATCACTTTTCCTTGGATTCTACCCACTCTGGATCAATATTCGGTTGCAACTGAAAAGTTAAGTAAAAGTCAATGGCCATATTATGGTGGATACAAAGGCATTATAACGACACTCGATTTAGTTGAAAACCTCGCTTTTTGCAGTTAAATTTTCTACCGACCCCCACCCACAGAATGAAGGTACATACAAGATTCCCCTTATACATAGACCTTTGTACATAGACCTCTATACATAGAACTTTGTCTGTTATAGATACCTGAAAGATAGAAATATGATGTTTAGGAGTTAATTCAGATAGATAAAGATTGTATGAACTCAACGAAGTAAATTTACAACACGAGCTCACTCAGTAATATGATATCAATTACCCCCACCCTCCCTTAAGGTAAATTTAGATTAGGCTCTACGGGTTGAATTCGGATACTTCAATTACTCCTCCAGCTAGGGATGCAAATCGATTAACGATTAATCGAGTATTTGTTTCCGACTAATCGATTATTTTTTACCGGGTTTTATCATACGATAGGTATTAACTGTTAATTGTTTATTTTTTACCGATTAATCGGTGCTTGGATACATAAAAAAGTATGAAAGTAAAAAAATTATGAAAGAAAAAACAATTGCATGGACTGAATTAAGATTTATATTTTGGTCATACCTACCTACTATAATTAGAGGTAGTTACATAAATTATGTTCAAATGCAGGTGGTCAGAGCGTGTGGAATTTGAAAGAAGTAACCTTCTTATCTCAATAAGATTTGAAATTTAGCCAATATGTCGTCACCCACCGACTTGAAACTCGTCAGATTTATAGAGTGATAGAAATGAAACGATTTAGATAGTGGAAACATCTAAATAAACTAATGGTTCAAAGGTAGTGGTTAAAAATAGGCAATAGATTTAATTAAGAATAGGCGTTTTTCGATGAATCATTTGATGTTATAATCGATTATTTGGTTTCGATGTTGCATCCCTACCTCCAGCTTGGCTCAACAGAGTAAAACTGACTACTGATCAGTTTGAAATCACTTCGGACTGTGGATTGAAATAATACTAAATTTGTGCAACGTGTTTTGAAAGCGGACGCGATAAAATAAAACAAAGAAAAGAGAAAAAGGTTGTGGATCACATCACACCTTCTGAAACCTCCAATATATTGATCAGATGAGATTCACTTCCCATTCAAATGCCACGTAGAATTTACCGTTGATTTGGCGAGGAAAAGACCTTCTCGGGGAGAAGGGGTGCTGCAGGGTTGTGTGATAAGACCCTCTCGAAAGGCACAAAAACCATTCGATACTTCCATTTTACGAGTATAATCCCGCCTGAGGCCCATTTCATCGTCCTCAGATGTAGCTATCGCCCGGCAACTTGAATATCGTCCTCGCCATCCAATCTCCCACCGGTTTCTAGCCACGCCGTAAACCGGTCACCTCCAGTCTTCCACTGTCCCAAGGCGTTAAATTGAATTAAATCGATAAATTTGCCATACAGGCACAACTGACATAGACCTTCCGCACGATACATGGTGTTTCTTGGGAAATAAAACCCAACTGGGACAGGAATAATTCCTGTGATCCAACATCAGAATTCCTGCTAATAACATCCTCTCGAACCAATTTCGGTTTCAGTCATTACTTGGTTGGTTTGTTCCAGTCAGCGTGTGAGAAATCCCAGCAACATGAAAAATGTCATGGATCATGCTAGTAGGATCGTATCCCCAGTGAAATCGTGAAATCCAAGAAGAACACAGATTTCTGAAACACTATCGATATGATTGGGCTCAAATTTTAAAACCCCAGGGGAGGCCCTCAATGTGGGGTCAAGCTGCCGATCTTGAACCATAAGCAGCGTGCCCTTAACAACATGAGACACATAGGAGTTACATTTACTCAGAAACATGCATTGAACCCTATTCATCCAGACGTTCGAGACATTTTTCATTGTTTCAACTTGCAGCATTAATTTGAATCATGATGATAACAAGGCTGCTTGAGAAGAAAATACGTGCTAAGGACGGTCAAAAAACAACAAATTTGGGAGGGTTCATCCAGACAACTCACATTGTACAGATGTGGGCTTACAGCACAATGATTCCTGGGTTGACAGAGGTCCAACCTACCTGTTTTTTCCGTGACCAGCTCCAGCCTGCAGGACGGATCAAACACCTCGCTCAAGGAGCCTCTCATAAAAAACAAGGTCTAGTTGAACAATCCACTTTCCACGGACCGATTACTATATTTTTCACCCCTTGAAAACAAATCCGACAATTCTCCAGTTTTTCTGATACTCGCGTATTGAATGCTCAGGCTCGCCGACTGCGTAAAATCCTAAATATTGGAAACAGACAGTCAAGGTTCCTTCTATTGTACGGCAGGCACCGGACTGGGGGACCCCACAGCTGCCCCCATTGACCAACCTAGTGGATTTTTTCCCTCCATTTCTGCGTAAAAGATTGACAAACAATATCTGTGTTGAGGTCTAGCGGGATTTGTCGCGCCCTTGCCACACGTTATTTTTATACAGTTTTTTTATGTTCTCGTTCCTTTTTGGATACTTTTTACGATCTAGACTTAGTGCAGTATAAAAAAAAAACCATCCTCTCTCCTATTTCCAACGGACAGGTGATGAGATAGGCGATCATCGAGGTCGGTCTGAAAGCATGCCAAGCGATGAGACACACATGTTTCCATCAATGTCACTCCTCGATGAAAAACTGTCAACACGACTGTAAACTGATTCATGCCACGATATTCGAGTATGCAGAGAATAAAATATGTCTGTATGTATCTCGGAACCACAAAGGTTGGTCTTTACTCAAACATAGTGCACAAAGCTGCTGTAATGGTAGGATTTATCACTGGAGCATTCTAAGTGTAGGTGGGTGACCTGATGTATTAAAGGGAAACACCGTGGCCCGAACCACAACCCTGCTGGGTAACATGTTAGCATTTCCAGCCCCACCCTTTACATCCCTCGAGGCGCGAAGTATAAAAGATGAACGGAAGGGAACGCCGAAAGGTTAATTGCCCGAGTTTCCTCGAGGTCCATCCATTAGTCTAGCGAGGTTGAATCGTTCCATTTATAAGGTGCCAAGAGAATCAATATCAACGAGCTGAGTCTTTTTTTCGCGAAAATCACTTCGACCCTCGAATTCCTTCATTCTTTGGGTCTAAGATAATTATAGCAGACAGGAAACGCGCTAGCTACTAGAAGATGTGCTAACGCAAAACCTTATTTTGAACGTACATTCAGGCTCCGTTTTTTTCGGAAAAACAGAAATATCAGTAAGAATCAGTAACAGAATCAATATCAACGAGCTGAGCCTTTTTTGTTTTCTTTTTTCGCGAAATTCACTTCTACCCACGAATTTCTTCATTCTTGAGGTGCTAATGTAGTAGTAATAACAACAGGGATTGAAGTACCATTGAAAGCACTGCATGGAGATACATACGGCTGAGCAAGGTTTGAGTTGGTAAACAAATTAAGAAAATGTGGACTATTAAAACCTTTGCCAAGTAGGAGAGCATTGTAGCTTCCTCACATAAATGTCGCAAACAGGACGTATAATAAAATGTAATCTATTGTTGTCACAAGTAGATTTTTCGAATCAATATAGACGTCATTGAAATCATCCTCGATATTACGAATGATTACTTTAAAAACACCACCACGATCATGCTGGTATTTTTCCAAACTGACAGACATCAACACGATTATGAAATATATTGTTTTGATGGCAATTATTGTTGACTTTCCTTAGCATAAATAGTGCCTCGATTGAATGAAAAAATGATAAATTTCATATTTTGATACAGATTAGGTACCCACTCAAAAATGTACCAAGAAAACCAAAATTTTAAGAGCTATTGTAACGGCTCAATTTTGTTCGAAAATTTGTTAAAAGATAATCTTGGACCACTAATTCGGGTTTCGGGAAGTCCGACAAACAGTGGTTTTCTCCGGCAATCCTTGCACGGTCTCTTCCGTACGATTGCGGAGGAACCTAATTAGTGAAAGGATTTGAACAGGGAATTAGTTTCTTGGCGCTAATTAAACGCCGACAGACTAGATTGTGAGAGCGAGCGATCCCAGGGCCAATCACACCTGAGAACAGTACCGCTGTGAAACACTGAAGATCATACGACTTTGATGAATGTGGTCGAAAATAGAGAAATGAAAGATCAACTTTTAACTGGTAGATGTACATATTATATATACGTGTACTCGTACATGAATGTATTACAGATAAAAGGAATGAGTTCGTCCGTGACAGGTGAACAAAGAAATGGACAATCTTTGAACACCATCTAACATAATTTGGGTTTTTGAGGTATCAATATGTATAGAGGGTGACCTAAATTTACCGCCCACTAGAATATCTCCCTTAAAAAGGTTGATTCGTTTAAGTGTCAAAAGTGTCTCCCTTTTTAAGGGAGATATTTCGGTGAGCGGTAAGTATAGGCCACCCTGTAAGGTATACTCTTATTTCAGTACGACAACGTAGCTGCAGTAGCGCAAAGTACACGAATATCAAAATGCGTGTCTTGAAGGCGTGTCAGGGAGAAGAATACACCAGTTGGTATCATTTTTTGACACATTCACACGTGAACCAGACACGTCATCGTTTACAGAGGAGTTCTTGGCATGCGACAACGTCAAATTGCACTAATAAAGAAACACACTTTTGGCAGAGAAAACGTGAAAAAGCTGAACAAGTCAGGGGACTCACGACTGGCTCTCCCCCTCTCTCTCCACCTGCGCGACAGATCGCGAGCAACGCGGACGGAAGACGTCGCGAAAAAATTCCTCGACCCGCGGCCGGCCAGCACTCTGATCCAACTAAGGAACCACCAGCGCCAACGGTCTTATCTCTTCTGTCGCCTCTACACTTTAAGTCAAATAAAACGTGACGCAATTGGTCATCATCGTAAATTTGGTTAAGAAGACTCAGTGAGTGGAGGGGGACGACCGGGGGGGATGACATTGGGGTCATGAGGAACTAATCCCATGTCGACGTTCTCCATCTTTATTCAATCATAGAAGAGTCTCTGTCGGTTTCGGCGGTTGCTATCAAACTCCTTGCAATCCAGTCTCTAATAGGAAAGTCAGCTCATGACCAAAGAGACTATTCCACTTGTTCTATGCTAGAAAATCAAATTTTAGATTTGTTTTCATGGAAATATATTTTGGAGCTTTCTGATGATCGGACCTCAGAAGTCGTGATAACTGACCTGGAATAATGTCTGAACAATCCAAAATTCTTGAGAAAATGAAGGTAGCGGAACTGGGAGAGTGTGATGGCATTCAATGTTATTGCATTCAAAGGGGTCAAAAATGAATTTTGAGGGTGTAGAATAATGGAATGACAGGTTACTCTCTGTTGATTAGGCTTTTCAAGCATAAATTAATAGGAACAAGTGGTTCATCCAGAATCAGCGTCCCTAAAAAAATTCCAATCAGCCTATCACATAATTTTGATCAGATTTTCATTGGATTGCAAAATATTGATTACAATGAATAAAAAAAGTGATTAGGTACCTATATTTTTTTAATAAAATGATTACCTCCCACAAGAATAGTACACAATGTTTCCACTAGTAGGTATATACATTTGTTGAAAATCAAACATAATATTAAATTGTTCAACTCATTTTATTTATATTTGTATGAGGAAGGAAAGAAAGCCTCAATATCAAAACTACTACATAAGGGATAACTGATCACATGAGTCTTCCGCTCTGGTCTTTAGAAACTTTCATGTGGGTAAGTAACTATCGGTTCATTCCTCAATGGAAACCTCAGGTCACATACAAATATAATAGCTTCATGATATTCCTAACTAATATTATTTCCAATCTCCAAATAGAGGATATATAGATAGGATACAGATCCTATATTCTTTGACCCCAGAACCTTCTTGTTATCACATTGAGCTCTTGCCTAACTGAACTTTTACTTTTCATTGAATACTGTAGTTTTTTCTTCGCTAGTGAAGAAATAAATAACTGATGAAATAACTCTCTGAAATAACTGGTGTTCTTCACGGCTCTAGTTTCATTGAACGAAAATAGGAACATTATAAGCTCAATCAATAATTTATTATATTGATACTGCTTCACTCATAGTCCTCACTCATTGCTCATGAGTCCTATTAATTTTACTCATTCCAAATGAAAGAATCAGAAGGAAAATGTTGTCTATTTCCAGTAAATAATGAGTGAGGGAGGTAGTAGACTCGTTAAATGCTAAATCGATTTGGACCGTTAGATCATCATCAGTAACAAGCAAGAACTGATAACAATAATTTTATGGGGTAATTATTCCTTCTCCTCTTCACTTTGTGGAGTGAAATCAAACAGGTAGATGTGAATTCCACTTTGCGTTGCTCTGTCATTGCTCGAAAAGAATTTATTCACGTTGAATATTTCCTTTCCGTTCTTAGATTCCCCGACGTATTTTATTACGGCGGACTAGGTATAAATGAAAATGTGGAGTATATTTCAAAAGGGAAGGGAGTTAATGTGAGGTTATTAAAATATACTAGATAAGACGTTTGTATGAGATAGTGAAGTTCTCGTGAAACGTTTTTGCATCCTCACTACCGAAGGAAGGAAGCTATGCATTTTCGTGCAAGAAATTAATAAAATGTTTGTCCTCCAAAATCAAAATTTCCACCTGCTTTTTACGTTTCAGAACTTTCTGAACGATTTTGGTTCCGTCTGCCTGTCGGGCTGTGGTCAATTCCTTTTCCCAGGCAATACTATATGAATTTATGATCCGAATATGGTGGGATTTTCAGGGATTGTTAGGCCCGTGACGGTCTCCTATCAATTTCATCACCACTACTAGCGTGAGAGCATGCGCAAACGTGAATTTTCTGAAACCCTGGTATCTCAGTTCCTAATTGACCTATTTCGCTGGAATTTAGAGGTTAGTTGGGGGCTAACTCCAAGAAAATCAACTATGAATTTCGTCACGATTGAATCAGTAATAGCTAACGCGCAAGCGCAAACTTGACATTTGTCCAATGCCAAACTTGACATTTGTCCAATTTGCCCAATTTCGGTGAAATTGTCAGAGACCACGCGGGTTAGGCCCTATAGGGTCCTCTATGAATTTCATCGCACTAGTAGCGTGTGCACATGCGCAAACATGAATGTCCTAAAACTACGATTTCTCATTTCCTAATTGACCAATTTCGCTCAAATTCTGAGGCTAGTTGGAGGTTGAAAATTACCTTTGAATTCGACAGGATTGTATCAGAAATACCTACTGCAAATGATCAATTTTGAAATGTATTTCGTAGCCATAACTCCGGAACTGTTTGACCAATTTCGTTGAAATTTCCAGGGATTGTACAGGGTAGCCCCTATTAATTTCATAGCCGTAGAACCACTTGTAAAAATGTGCGCCTGTGCAAACGTGAATTTCCTGAAACTACGGTTTCTCAGTTTCTAATGGACAAATTCCGCTGAGATTCGGAGTGTACTTGAGGGCTGACTCCAAAATAATCACCTCTGCATTTCGCCGCGGTTGGATGAGTGATGGGTACTGCACATGCGTGAACTTGAAATTTATTGTCATTGGCATAACTCCGTAACTATTCTACCTATATCGCTGAAATGTTCACTAACTTATTCTATACGTCCATGTTACAAAAGTTAGGAAGCTATACTACCCAACCAACTTGGCAGACGTTATTATTCGATATGCATAAATAGACCGGTGATGTTGAGAATCAAACACATTATGCATTCCATCTCCATTAATCTGCTAGGTCTTCTTTCAGCCGTGTCTTCTATGTTTCAAAAACTCCAATTGATACTCGTGATTTGATATAGAAGGTAGATAAATATCAAATTAATACCTGCCTACCTGAGAAAAATGACTGTTGGACAAGGATATTATGCTGATGGATGAATTCATTTTCGTACAGCTGTGGCACGACCAATCATTTGAACCTACAAATAATGGTGGCTAATACATGAAGACTTGAAGATAATATTCAATATCATGACATTGAACTGCGGGTTTGATAACCGTATTAGGGGGCATTATGGTGACAAAAGTTATCGAGAAGCGGTAAGGCGATTGATTTTTGCAGATATTTTTAGATTTTCTTATCTTATCAAGACTCACTCATAATAAAGTACCATCCGACTTTCTCAATATCTCAACCGGAAACAGTTCAGAATTTCTTTGTTAATGCTCAGAAGCGTTAGTCAGTATCCAACAAACGATGTATTACAATTTATAAATCCCTCTTATACAGATCTCATGCTTATCTAGATAGTTTTAGAAGCTTCTCCATTGGAACGAAGTTCGCCTAATGTAATACAAAAAAACTTCACCTAATGGAAGTAATAATAATTATCTGAACCTTAGTGGCAAAAGTATTCACTCTGTATCCGTTGCGATGGACCGTCAATTCAAGGTGAAATAAGAGTACGAATAGAGATATTCTCCTGCAGCCTGTAACCTTGTAGGTACTTTGCAAAAAAAAAAAAAAAAAAAAAAATCAGAATCGGTGTTACCGTTTGATCTTCATTGAGTCACAGAGGAACAAACAGTCGCACTCATGATACGAGTAATTTAGCAATATGGCACCTAAGTTATACCTACTGAAAAAAGTCGAAAACGTACATTATACTAAGAGATACGTCGATGGGACTGTAGACGTTTCAGCTGTATTATAACTTAGATGAGCTATCCGTATTCGTTTGTTCTGTCAAGAAACCTCGACTTTCGTGAATTATTAGACTCGTCATCAGCACTGATCAGTAGAAAGACGGGGCAGTATTTTTGTAGGTAGGTATAGCGTGTTTGAAATAAATATTAAGGGCCCTGCTAGAATAAACGTTCTGAAATTTAAACGGACCATTCGGAAATTCGCAAATCTGAATAAAACATAAATTTACATGTCAATATAATTACCTACTATACATGTGTCACTCACGACGTAATACGTTGTTCACAAGACGAAAGCGACAGGCATGACGAATTTGTACAACAGGACATTCGCTATGCAACTATCATCGCTACGTACAACACACAGACGCATAATATATTATTACCAGCTTTCTTTCTCCAGTGGTTCCTCGAGCACAATTGACTAACTATGACGGTTGACGAGAATTTCGAAACCATGTTGGGTGCCCACCGAGTTATCCAAAATGTTCTAGAATTTTTTCTCGCGGGAATGCGTTTGACAGGATATTAAAAAGGGTAAGTAATCGTTTTTAGGCGATGACAAGGTTTTTGGATGGCAAATGGAAAGAGTTTTTTTGTTGCGCCCAAAAACGATTTGAGGAGGAAGAGCTCAAGGTAGTTGAGTCAGCTGCCACTCTCGGCAGACTGTTGGCCGAACGGGAGCGCCAGTCCGCTATCAGCTTCGAAAGGTGGAAACAGCGCCTATCCGTTTCCATAGTAACAGTGCGAGAGGGATAGAATGATCATGAGGATGTGAAGAGAAGGGAGATGGGGGGGGGGGGGGGGGGGGGGGGGGGGGGGGGGGGGGGGGGCATTGAGACAAGTGACGTAACCACCATCCGGCCGCGGGGACTAATAATTCTGTCGTTAAACTTTCGTTTTTTGGTCCGTTTAACGTACTTTTGCAACAATAAAGGCTTTTACTCGGATCGAACGGCCGGACAAATTATGAAATGGTGTGGTTCACCGCGAGACTATCAACTGCAGAGGTGTAGCACAGTTTACATATCTTTAGTTGATACCTACCACAATACCTAAATTACTCAATAAAGGCACTAACCATACCAAGGAAGGTGAGTGTAGATTGGTGAAATGGATTTCATGAAATGATGAAAGATTATGGATGAGGGGCTTGATAAGAGTCATATGATAATTAAACTTACTGGAATAACATGAAAGAACTGTAAGTCATTTCATATCATTCCATTCAGTTTGAACCCAGAATTGAACTTCAACATTCACCAACTCAGTCATACTTAATCAACTCATTGAGTTCGAGATTGATAAAAAACCCACATTTACACAACAACTGCTAAGTTATAAAATGTACCAGAAATTAACTTAGGATAGGTACTTCGTAGAATCAAGTCATGTAAGAGGCACAAAAGACCGAAAACGCTGATTTTGAATGAAATATCAGCTCAACAATTCACCCACTGTAGAATGATATTTTTTGTGTGCAATGTCTGTGCCTGTGTTGCTGCAACTGCCAGCAGGAAGCCCTTGAAGAGGAACAAGATTTTATTGGTACGAGTAGCATTATCAGGAGCAATCAGTGTCTACTCAGTTTCCAGTAATGATTTAAGATGAATTAATGGGATCTGGATCAGCGGTGTGGTTCTAGGAACCCCCAATTATTGACGATGTCGTTGTGATGATACCCCTTTAAAAATGATGTGCTCGCGATTTCATACATAGAAAGCTATAAAATGTTTAATTAACCTTTGTACGAAGTGAAATTTCCCATAACCTAGTTGTTATTTGCTTTCCATACGGAACACTACTCTAGCAAATAAGTAGTTAAGAATCCTATGGCTGTTCAACGTAATGTTAATGACAATAAATTTAAAGAAATTAAAAAAAAAAAATAGACGTACGATTGTCATGACTGAGGGTGGGAAGTAAAGCATACTAACGTAGAGTCACTTATCGCAGTAAAACCATTTATAGGATATTGATATACAGCATGTATTATTGTATAACAACTTCGCCTACCGTTATATACGGCTAAGTACCCCACCCGTCTCTCCTTTGAAAGACTCCACTCCTACTCGTTTCAACATTTCGGCAAATAGTACACGATTTTTTTCAAGTCTTTTGACGTTCTTCAATTCGTCAAACATTCAGCCAATGGTTGATCCTACCATACCTTCCATATCTATACCTACCAGAAATATTATAGAATCTCTTTTTCTTAATATATCTACCAATAAAAATATTTTTCTTCGGGCCACAGAAAAAACTGCCCAATCAACATTTTATTTGCCTACAATATCAAACCACGAATTTGAAGAGTCATTTAGTAATTCGCTCTTGGAACCGTTCCCACACGGATATAAACCGAGGTTTCTTTTCATAATAAATAGTTCTTGGGTGAATTCCAAGACTCGAAACGTGTACAATGAGTGATTTGCCGATTTACCAACCAGAAAACCGGTGTTTTTTTGTTTTTGTTTTTTCAGGGAATATAAAGCAAGAGTGCCAAATGGTTTCAAAAGTGGTTTTTTCGGTAACGAACGGATCTTTATTCCCGCAGAAAATTTTGGTTTATTTGGGTTAACTACGTTATATGCAAACCAAGAGGTAAATTACAATAGGAAGAATATTTGTCAGTTTAGAAAAATATCAATACGACTGAGAAGATCCTTAATTAAATCACTAAAAATTTTCCGGTTTTCATGTGCCCCACATATAGAATATTTCAGCTACCCACACCGAATATTACAGGTGGTGAGTAGGTAAGTTATACTGTCCAACAAACGTTTTGATTGGTTAATCATACTTATGTCATCGGAAATGCAGAACCAACTTAATTTAAATTTTTATTAAAAAAAAGTCTAATTTTCTAATATTTTGAAACAATGCCCAGTTGATAGGAGGGAGAACCTCCTAATCGGGCAAGATTGTGAATATTTCAATAAAATACATTCAATATAATGCAATGTATGGGACTTTTCTTACACGAACAATTCACCTATATGCTTCCTACTTCAAGTAACTGACTTAAACACGACTGCGAATATTCATCATAAAGTCAAAAGCCAGCCTTCCCTCTCACCATGAGATAATCCAATACCAGATTATCTAACCCACGACAGCGAAATAATGAATTAATTACCTAAGTAATTTCCATAAGATTGCCGTATGAGAAGAATTGAACCGAAACCGACAGCTTGCGAGTGGGGAATGGTTCATATAAAACTGAAAATTATTCAAGGGAATGTCACAGTTCAATTCGTCAACCCACATCACAATGTATGCCAAGGTATGTACAATAATTGTTATAGATAGATAGATCGCTTCATTCGATTAAACCTTTACAGGTATGGATGCGACGGGAAACTCTCAAAATGTATTATCATTATTTTTTTGTTCAAGGATAAGTCATGCTGTGCAACAATTATATAAGCACTAGATTAAATAAGTTGAGTTAAATAAATTTATTGATAGTTGCTGTAGATAACAATATATACAAATGAAGGGTAAGGAGAAAGAACAAGTAATGTCACAAAAAGTTTTTTTTTTTGTTGAGAAAAAGCAGCTTCTTCATTTTGAACTTAAAAAAACACAATATTTTTCGCGTTATAGTAGAAAAAAAAATTTCCGACACCCATGAGTACCATTTAACATAATGTAAACAATGTTTTGACTCCGAATACCAACAGAATCCGCTATAGAGCTCGAATTCGGATAAAATGGACATTCACTGTTCTTTCCCCTGACCCTTCAAATATAGTATAGAGTAACAATATAACAATATAATGATATAAATGTACTCGCACATCTTGTGGTGAGTGATAGAAAAAAAAATTCCCATAGGAAGCCATCATAATCCCTCAAACCTTCAAAAATGGGGTTCGTAGGGGAAAAATGGAATGAGCCCAAGAGGTTAACAAAATGGATATTTTTATGTAATCGATATTTTTGTAGTTTGTCGTAGTTCTCGCAGTAGTAGCAGCAGTTTCCTGCCAGGGTTGGGAAGTATCCTGGGATGGCGATCACCACAAGGATTACTATGTGAGTAATATATCGCACCCGTCGTGGAACTCCTGTGCAAACAACGTGGAGTTGTTCCCTTATTCCACGACGGGTGCGATATCTTTAACTGAATAAGTTGATAAGAATATAAGTATACGTAAACACACAAATATATTGGTGGCGCAAATATGTAAAGTTGTAATAAACAAATCCAAAATTTTGGTAGTGAATAGGGCGACATGGTCGCGTCTTGGTTACGCCTCCACGGCTAGATAAATCCCTGACCATTCTATAAGCCGGTTAATTCCAGCAATATATCCATTTCGATAGAACAGTCGTTGGTAACTACAGATTTCACCAACTCACGATCAACATGTAACATGAAAAACATTGATTATTCTCAGGCTCCTCCCCACTATGCCTATGAATACAAAGTCCACGACAGCCACACCGGTGACATCAAGAGCCAGCACGAGACCAGGGAAGGAGATGTGGTGAAGGGCTACTACACCCTCAAGGAAGCTGATGGCACCACCAGGGAAGTCCACTACACTGCTGACAAACACAACGGATTCAACGCTGAAGTCAAGCGGATTGGCCACGCTCACCACGCCCCTGCCCATCACGGGTGGAACTAGGTCCGCATTCTGTTTCTGTACCATGATGATCCTACGTCACTGAAGAACTGAATTTTGAAAAAGGACTGTAACTAGGTCGAAATGTACATAGCTTTTTTGTATACAAATAATAAAGGAATATTTTTGTAACATGGAAATTTTAACTCACTGGCCTTGAGTATTTCGACAATCACGTTTTTCACCCGACTATGGCGGGGTTGAAAGAGAGTAATGTGAATGGTCAGCCACAGTGACTGAGTGTATTTGGCCCTGCACTCCACGGATTGTACCAAAATACCGAAAGCAATAAATTACAATGAACAACGACCATCATATATACCTATTCATTGGTTTAATCCTACAAGGCCACGGAATAGCAATCAATACTTCACTCGTAGGTACATAATAGGGTAGTTGTGGGCAAACGTTTCCAGTTTCGACATTCAGTGCTCTCCCTGCCTTCCAGAACATCATATCGATCTGAAAAGTGGCTCGTATTATCGTTTAACATCTCGAATCTCCACTACCA
The DNA here is from genome assembly GCA_030264115.1 of Lygus lineolaris. Taxonomy (NCBI): domain Eukaryota; kingdom Metazoa; phylum Arthropoda; class Insecta; order Hemiptera; family Miridae; genus Lygus; species Lygus lineolaris. The sequence continues at coordinate 10,084,100 of JAEMON010000008.1, read as the reverse complement.
CCAGTAAAAAAGGCACATTTACCAAATGATTTAGTGTGCGAATTAGATATTTCCCCAATAACAAATCAGTAAACAATCAGTTTAGAGGAGCTGGAAGAATCAGGATTGGAACTTTTATAAATTAGTTTTATTTCAATTTGCTGGAAAGTGGTAATAAAGATAATAAGCCTTCGAAATTACGTCATTAGAACCTAAAAATAGGAAATAATAAACAAAAAAAATCAGTGAAGAGAAGGGAGTTGAAGAATTTGACAGGTGCTTTAATCCTAGAAAACGGGAAATATCCAAAAATCTGTTCTTCCTTCAGAATAAGAGCGCTCAAAAGTTTCGAAGAATAACATCAAACATGCCAGAAAATATGGACCTAAAAAGAGAACAAATAACGCATTGAAGTCCCTTGAGGAGAGGAAGGTGAACCGATAAGAAGAAAAAGATTGCCATTTTGATCTCCGCCGAAACTGTTCACTGATTTTTAAAGATGCCTGGAAACTTTTTCCCTCACCTACCCTGATTATTATCCGTCTAGTGTGTGTAGGTAGGTGCATGGAAATGAATTATCAATAGCATGTCCCATAATATAAAATGCACAAACCCAAACAATACAATGGTACAATCCGTACGTTTTAACTAACATATTCTACCAAGACTCGTTTAATACAAGTTTTAATGATTTAATGAAAAAATAAAATCTGAAACGTTCAACACACACATACTTAAACGTTGTGAGACCTATACAAATGTTAAAAAGGTTTTTTTTTCTCACTGGATCCCATCACGTTCATAATTTACGTGAGAAGTTCTAGAACAATTATAGTTCTATTCAGCTACTATAAAGTGGCTACTCAATAACCGACACTACGGAAGATCGATTCCTCGATGGCGGAAGAGGGTTCACGACATTTACTAATATAGCCCGGAAGTCCGAGAACTTTGCCATCATTTTGCAAAACTCCTCGTCAAAATTATGTACTGTTACGTAGTTGTAATTGTGTATTTTCGAACGTGATTGAAGGACAGACAAAGAGACAAACCATGGCCTCATATTCCCTACTATACCAGAAGAACGATAAACATACCTACCTGCACGAGATGAAGAACAAAATGATCAATGAAAAGGAAACTAAATAAATGAATATATGATCAGGGTATTGTAATAACATGTAAATATAAACCGTTGGTATGTATTATAGTTCCCACGTAAACTTTGAACTAGGCCTAATAAGGCAAAATACATCGATAGAATTGAAAAGGAAAAATAAATGATACTAGGAATGAAGGAATTAGAACACGTCGGGGCAATCGAATCGGGGCTTTTCCGCAAAAGTGGAAAAACTCGTAATGTGATGAATTGTTCGTGGATGTGTTCTGGGCTACGGTTTTTATTTGGGATATATTAGCAACTCTTTTAGCTTGAGTGACTTGAACTAAATATAAGCCGCTGTTGTGTTTTTCAAAGTTTAAAAAGCGGCATTTGAACATTGGCTGTTTGCGATGTGCCACTGTTGCAGAAAACCCGCGATATATTTGAACTAAGGAGTTTAAATAAATTACTGGAATTAATCATCATAATCGCCCCTCACTATTTTACAACAAAATCTTCAAGATGTCCAGGAAGTTCACGAATTTTTACAGAGCGCCTGGGAGGAGATTCCGATCCCAATCTTGAGTGCTTGGAACCTCGTTTAAGCCTCTAGTTGCCTCAAGAGTATCTGGATGTAGCCTTTCTTTGATCTGTTGTAATAACTCAATCAACTCCTGATACAGCGGTTCTTTTTTTCACGCAACAGGAAATCGCCTTTCGGGGCCAAGTGATTACAGGAAACGGTGGTTTCGCGACTGTCAGGAAGTTTTTACCCAAGCGAAATCAGGGTTTGCTTCGATAAGATCGATCTCATCTAGGTACCTCAAATATTTGCAGTGAGGCTCTTGAGCTTCTTTCCTTGGATTGAGTATGTATATCAATTGGGACAGGGAAGCCCTTGTGTTCGAGCGAATAGTCGAAAGAATATAGTTTCCTCTAAGATTATCATTTTTTCACGACCATTTGGTGTGTTAAGACTTTATAAACAAATTTGGTTCAGCAGAGGTCTATCTGGCTACGTCTGTCGTCTGTGTGAGGACAGGTACCCAGAGGTTAATCATCTGAAAACTGCTAGGGCGTGGTGGTCAATAAATATACCTAGCAGACTTCGGAACACCGAATCGTGATTTACCAAACTACCATATTTTTCACGTTATTTCCATTCTTGTTGAAATATACACATATTTTGGCGGAAGCATAAAGTGAGATATTGACCCAAGATCAAAAATACAACAATATCGGATACGTACGAATACAACGCAGACAATATATAATAATAATGCTGTCCACCCACTTGACCGTCTTTCAGCGAATTTTCGATATATATGTATGTGTGTGCGTGTGTGTGTGTGATCCCAGTCGATATCTGATCCTGGAATCCATCTCAAAAATCCGAGAAATTTTGAAAATGTCAATAATAACAAAACAAAGTATGAGTTCCTTGTCCATAACTTTTGGAGTACTCCAAGGGGTCAATTTTTGAAAATGAAGTTACACAAAACGTGTTTTTAAGGTTTTTGTGTTATTTAACATCTCAAACATAGGAACATAGGGTATATTCCGAATCACGAAATCAGTTGAAATGATGCTTTGAAAATTCGCTCATCAACTCAATGAGCATGACATACTGAATGAAGAACTTTTATTGTTACAAATTTTTAGCCGAGACTCATGAAAACGTGAAGAGGATTAACTGAATGGAGTTGATCATGGTTTTTAGGCTAGGCCATCAGAGGCGCCGAATATGTTTTCGATTTGCACTTATTGGACAGGCTTCCAGAAAAT